>SPJY01000803.1:0-15670 GCA_005191435.1 Raddia distichophylla | reverse complement strand
TAAAATATAAAATTTTTTGGCCCAACGCTTGAATCTTACTTGGCCTGCATGACATGTGTTCCCTCCCCCTTGTTAGCAACTTTTATCATGTTCACTTTAATTGCCGTTGGTTGGCCATACAAAAATTCAAGATATGCCACTCAATTCACATGCCTCTTCAGCCATATGTATAACATGTGGGCGCATATGACTCATTGAAAGTTTGCTAGGATGACAAATCTTTAAATGTGAATTTTAAAGAGTGGTATTTACTAAAATCTCCTACCAGTTCATGGGCTAAAAAATCTTAAACCTTGAAAATTTCAATGACAATGTTAAATATTGTCAAGTCTAAAAGGGCCAAAATTGGTTATAAACCAAGCACACCCATCTCCAATGGTATATGTATCCCAACACTATAACAAGTCTTAAACACTAAACCGACTAAATTATAAGAGGGAAACGTGGATGAATATTCAACTCAGCATGGCCCGATGTAACACAGTGAATATTTTGTGAGCACAAATTTTTTTTAATTTAAATAGTGGTTAAATAATTAATTATGATTTTTCTAGAATTTTAAAACACTCTAAAGGTATTTGTGTAATTATGAAAGAGAGCATAACTATATTTATAAAAAATAATATGGATGAACAGTAATTAGTATATTTTTCATTAATCCCGAATGCTCCAAATGACTTTTGGGAATTTTATTAGAATTTTATAAAGACATTTAGTATTAAATAGAAAATCTCCAACAACTATCCTGGAAATAAGGAAAAGGGATTTTCATTATTTTTCGTGGTAAGAGGCGATGTGGCGCTTTTTGAGCCATCCATGTGCGCACATGTGCGCTACGGGCCATTGGATGCCAATTATCGTAGCAAACCGGTATCTTTTAATTTTGTACGTCCGTCGAGCGATGTGGCCAAAGCACAACCATTGGATGCCGCCGCCATCGTCTTCGTCTTCGTCTTCGTCTTCGTCTTCATGCTAGACTCCGAGTCGGTGGTTGCATCGCCACAGGCCGGGCCTGGGTGTCCGTGCCACGCTATAGGGTTCTACGACCCTATTTAAGTTGAGGGGGAGGTACGCCATGGTTCCTTGAAGCCGCTATCATCATTGATTTGGTCTGAGGAAGTCGGTGTCATTCATATCCACTAAGGGGACGATTTTGGGTCCGAGTGCTCCAACAAGCGATTCCGTCAACGTTGGTGAGTCTCGTTCTTTGATCTTTTGACTAGAGCTGTGTATTGGTGTAATGATCTTCATTGTGGCCTTGTTTGATTGAGCAAGAGAAGGGACAGAGAGTCGATGCCATTGGGACAGAGCGCCACCGCCACAATTGGAGGTCACTGAAGCTATCTAGGTGTTCACGAACTTACTTTTGGACTTGATAAGCACCCACTAACCGCGTAAATGTCAAATCTAGACTTATCTTGGGGGTCAAGGGGGCCATAGCTCTATGTTGATCATTCTCGGCGTGCGCCCTCACTTTTCATTGATGGGAGTCGTCATAGAGGTTTTAGGGTCCTAGTGAGTCTGCGAGGACGAGAGGTAGCTATAAGACTCTACAACGTGCGATTTAGTGCACTGGAGGGCAGATCGGTCAAATCCGGCGAGGTCACCGTTGTGCTGGCCATGGTTCCGCCGTGGTTTTAGGTCACCGAGGATGAGGAGTGATGTGGCGTGTTGTATTACCAAATATTATTCCTATTTGATGTGTTTATCCATTCGCTTGATGTATGTTGTATTACCCAATATTTATTTGTAATCCATATTATCATTACTGTAGTTATATAATGATGGTAACACATGGGTTGGTAGTATTCACTAGTTTGCCTAGTCATGCTTGTACTCGCTGGAAGTTATTAATTTATCTTGACTAATGAGAGATGAAACCGAGAGTAAAAACATACTACCTCTGGTCATAAAAACAAGTCGCCGTTAACTTTTGGACACGCATTTGACCATTCGTTTTATTTAAAAAATTATGTAAGTTATTACTATTTATTTTATTGTGATTTGTTTTATCATTGAAGGTGCTTTAAGAAGAACTTATATTTATGGATGTTTGCACTAAATTTTTGAATAAGACGAATGGTCAAAGGCGTGACCAAAAGTCAACGGCGACTTGTTTTTATGACCGGAGGTAGTATGTTATTTTTACATGAGAAACGAATGTGTTACTCCATCCGTGTTGATATTCTAGCTAACTGCTTATATCAGTTGTGTGGTCGCTGGTAGCAGCGCAACCAGGTGAACAGGCATGTTCAACACTGCGGGGATGTGTTTCTCCTAGGCGGCTGAAGAGGGCGATGAGGAGCCCTCCGAGGAGTAGGTAATCGGAGTTTCAGAGGCGTTCCCTGGTGCTCGACAGCGACGCCTCACTCTTGTCCCGGGGCAAGTGGCGAGGATCCTGCTGGCCGAGCCTGGGGAGGAGGTTTCTCCGTCTTTCGCTTCACGGTTTGATCAGGTTTGCGACAACAACAATAGCAAGGTAAAGGTGCGTCTTGTTTCACAACTTCAAGAGGATTTCTGGTCCGATGTGAGCTTCCAGTTGGATAGTCCGTGGTGGGAACAAAGCGAATCGCCTTACACAACGTCGGTTGCTCGGGAGGATTTTTCTGTTGTCGGACGCGGTACAGCGATCGCGGCAAAAGACTCTGCAGACTGAGATTCAGCTCGAAGAATCGCGGAGTCAGAGGTGGTTACAAATCTTTCTGATTCCTCACCACAACCCGTTGCCGGATCATCTACAGTACTTTCAACCAACGTCTCGGCTGATCGTTCTTTTGATCGGAGAACAGCGGCTCCCAGCAACGGTGAGCTCATTTCCTCAATCCAAGCAAAGGTGGATCAGCTGAGCCGCAAATCCGATTCGGTTGAGAACAGTGGTGACGATCAGAACATGGCCTTGGTGCCGACTCCACACTGTGTCTCGGCCGGCAACAGATCACAGCATACAGATCCTCTCCAAACTGCAGCAGGCGGCCCTGGGCCGAAGTTCTGTGCTTCCGTCAGTAAAGAAAAGCAGGACTTTGTCCTAGTTTCTGAATGGAAGGTGCCCCTGCCATGCAGAAAAACAAAAGATGCCGAGATGCAGGGAGATACACAGAGACCATTCAGAAACTTGAACAGGAGAGGAGGCAGTCGAGCGGTACTACTCCAACCTCACTCTCTCATAATTTTAATTCCGTAGATGGACTTCGTCGCAGTTTACGTTGTAATGTTATTGATGCGGATGGTACATCATTAGCAGATAATGACATGGTGAGCAAGGCCATAAAGCGTACAGCCGTACGAAACATTGATGAGCCTCGGAGGGACAAGGCGATGACTGATCTCAGCAAGCAGCCACTTTCGTCTCCGACCTCGTTGACACTAGATCCAGGTAATGTACGGCTCACTACTCCCTTCTCTATTGCTGCGTTATGAGATGATACATGTAGCACAAACCTCAACAACATAGGGATTAAAACGAGGGAAAATAGCTCAGGAGTGAACCTAACAATCAAAGCACTAAAGAGAATAGAGTTTGATAGGCTAAAAGTTAATCTCTCTCCAAAACCCAACTCTGTAGAGGCAGTTGTGCGGAGAGCATAGTGGTCAATCTCTTTGAATCAAATGATGACGAGGCCGCGGTTTTAGATAGCGACCTGCTCGCACTCTTGATCAAAGATGTCTCTGAGGTGGACTTAGAAGTGGAGGACCTAGACATGGAATTATGTGATCTAAAGGCCTTCGGCCGAAAGTCCAAATCCTCATATAAAAGGCGTAAGAAACACTTGGTCAAGAAATTGAATAGTTCACGATGAAAGGTTTTTTCTGGAGTAGCAGAGCTCTATCAAACCTGGCAAAATTTCGTTACATCTCCAATACAGTCAAAGATCACAATCTAGATTTTATTGCGGTAATGAAAACAGGCAAACAAGATATGTCAAATTCGAATCTTGCACGACTCTCCGGAGGTGCAAATTTTGCCTGCCATTGTCTACCACCGCAAGGAAGATCGGGAGGTATTTTATTAGGGATTAATGTAGCTTACTTTGATTTGTCATTGATTGTTGAGGGGGAATTTTTTTATTAAATTCCATCTCAGCAATAAGTCTAACAATTTCAATTCGATTCTTATGGCAGTGTATGGCCTAGCCCAAGATGAATTTAAATCAGCTTTTCTGACAGAGTTGGTCAGAACATGCCAACATAACAATCTACCAACAGTAATTGTGGGTGATTTCAATATCTTCAGGAGTAGTAAGGAAAAAACAATAATAGATTCAGTGATCGATGACCTTTCCTTTTCAATGTTGTAATAGAAAGCTTTGATCTTAGTGAGATCGAGCTCACAGGACGTCAGTTCACTTGGGCCAATTCTCTCCTGTGTCCAACATATGAAAAACCGATTGGGAATTTAAATTTCCACTTGTATCTGTCCAGGCTTTAGACAGAGGTATATCGGATCATACCCCCTTAATGTTGGACATCGGATCACCAGCTTTCTCGGGTAAACCTAAACAGTTCAAATTCGAGCTTAGCTGGTTTAATCGAGAAAATCACTACGACAAGGTCGTACAAATCTGGAGTAAGTCGGTGAAAGGGAACAATTTTGTTCAGCGATGGAATCTTAAGTTGGGGGCTCTACGTAGATTCCTTCGTGGTTGGGCATCTCATACCAATGGCAATTATAAACAACAAAAAATACTTCTCCAGTCAACAATTAATGTCTTGGATATCGCTGTTGAGGCTAGGCATTTGACTGAACCTGAATGAGAACAATTCGAGCAGGCTTGGATCAGCTAGCTATTCTTCTCAGGGAAGAAGAAATTAAATATTATTAGGGAGCAAAGGTAAAAGATGTCCTCTTGGGAGACAATAATACAAGGTACTTCCAATTGGTAGCTAATGGCAAGCACGGGAAGAAACATATTTTCTCCTTAGACCATGAAGATGAGAAAATATAAGGACATGATAACCTCAAAGCCTACATCACTCCGTTTTATAAAGAGCTTTTCGGAGAACCTGCGGAGACCACTTTTTCCTTTGATGAGAGTTGGACCCAGGATATTCCTCAAGTTTCCGAGGAAGAAAATGTTATACTTTCGGGCCCTTTTTTTGAAAAAAGAGGTGAGGGATGAAATTTTTCAAATGGAACATAACAATTCTATCAAAAATTCTGGGAAATCATTAAAGGTGACCTGTTGGAAATGTTTCATGAACTTTACATTGGGGATCTACTACTCTTTAGCTTGAACTTTGGTGTGATCACTCTCATACCTAAAGCCCAAGATGCTAATATAATTCAGCTATACAGACCCATTTGCCTCCTGAATGTGAGCTTAAAAATCTTTACCAAGGTGGCCACGAACAGGATTAACTTAGTCGCAGACAAAATAATTAGTCCCACCCAGATGGCTTTCATGCGTGGGCGAAACATCCTAGATGGTATCGTCATTTTGCACGAAACCATTCGTGAGCTACACTGGAAAAATCATGATGGGGTAATCTTCAAAATAGATTTCGAAAAAGCTTACGACAAAGTCAAATGGCCCTTCTTACCCTAGGCTCTAAAAATTAGATGAAAGGTTTCTCAGCAAGGTGGATCACTTGGGTCAAGACCTTTATTTCGAGAGGGAGTGTCGCGATCAATGTGAATAATGAAGTGGGACATTACTTTCAAACCAAGAAAGGCCTCAGACGAGGGGACCCCTTGTCACCACTTATTTTTAACATTGTAGCGGATATGCTATCAATTTTAATTAAGAGGGCCAATATAGATGGGCAAATTGGCGGAGTAGTTCCTCTTCTAATCGATGAAGGCTTATTTATCCTACAATATGCAGATGATACGATTCTTTTTTTTTGTAGCATGATCGGCTCATAACATGAAGCTTCTGCTTTATGCCTTTGAGCAAATATCAGGGCTGAAAATCAATTTCCATAAAAGCGAACTGCCCTGCTTTGGTGAAGCCCAAGAATACTTGCAACAATACATGGATATTTTTTGTTGCAAGAAAGGGGACCTTCCTCTGAGGTATTTAGGCATTCCTATTCATTATAGGAAATTGAGAAATTCTGATTGGAAGAAGGTGGAGGAGCGTTTTCAGAAGAGACTCTATAGTTGGAAAGGCAAACACCTCTCAATTGGAGGTAGATTAACGCTGATCAATTGAGTGTTAAGTAGCCTTCCGATGTACATGATGTCCTTTTTCCTCATCCCAAAATGGGTTCTTAAAAGGGTTGACTACTTCCATTCTTGATTTTATTGGCAAGGTGATGAGAACAAGAAAAAGTATCGCCTTGCCAAATGGTCTAACCTATGTCAACCCAAGGACCAAGGGGGGTTTGGGAATCCTTGACCTAAATCTTAAAAAAGTCGCATTGTTGAGTAAATGGCTCTTTAAGCTACTCACTACTGGGGGGACTTGGCAGCAACTCCTTAAGAACAAATATCTTGCATCCAAACCTTTAGTTCAAGTGGAGTGGAAGCCAGGAGACTCACATTTTTGGTCGGGCCTGATGAAGGTAAAGAAAAATTTCCTTCGCTTTGGAACCTTCGATATCAGGAATGGATCACGAGCGAGGCTCTAGGAAGACAATTGGCTAGGAGGTTCAGCGTTAAAAGACTAGTACCCTGAACTGTATAGCATCGTTAGAAGGAAATTTGTAACTATCGCAGATGTGTTAACCACATCCGATCCAAACCTATCATGGCAACGCTCTCTGATTGGCCTAAAATTATTAGATTGGAATGATCTACGTATGCGGTTGGCTAACATAGTGCTAATACATGACAAGGATGTTTTCCGCTGGAACTTGCACCGAAATGGACAGTTCTCGGTGAAATCCCATTATTAGGCTTTGATTAGAGATGATGTTCCAAATATAAATAAAAGACTATGGAAATTAAAAGCCCCGTTAAAACTCAAGATTTCTCTGTGGTACCTTCGTAGAGGATTTATTCTTACCAAAGACAATTTAGCCAAACGGAAATGGAAAGGGAGTAAAGCTTGTTGTTTTTGTCGTGAAGACGAGACAATTAGGCATTTATTCTTTGATTGCCGTTTTGCTCGTATGGTCTGGAGCTTAATTCACATGTCTTTGGGTATTCCTAAACCATCTAGCATTTCTAATATGTTTGACAACTGGCTAACGTGTCTTGATAAGGATTGTAGAAGCTTAGCCCTACTAGGGCAACGGATCCTGCGTACTCACTGCTTCACATGTCCTCATGCACTCCTGCAACGGTGGCCCTTGGATTTCGATCTAACGGCGCGCAGCAACAACTCTGTCAATATGCAAATAAACGCCCGCCTCCCCAAAATTATTTAGAGATGGCTCCCTGCCCCCTTCCTCCTGCTTGCCCTCTTCAATTCCCAAATCGCCACAGTAACAGGAAGCCCCCGAGCTCTCCCGCCCTCAAAATCTGGCGAAATCCGGGAGCCGCCACCCCGACGCAAGCGCCGCCCCCCTCTGCAGCGCCCCCAAGCCAGTTCCCGGCGCCGCCCCGTCCAGCTCCCGGTTGCGCCGCCCCATCTCCAGCATCCGGCGCCGCCCCATCTGCAGCACCTGGCGCCGCCCCGTGCAGCTCCCGGTGCCGCCCCCATCTGTAGCTCCCGGTAGCGCCGCCCCGTGCAGCTCCCGGTGCCACCCCCATCTCCAGCATCCGGCGCCGCCCCCATCTGCAGCACCTGGCGCCGCCCCGTCCAGCTCCCGGTGCCGCCCCATGCAGCTCCCTGTAGCGCCGCCCCATCTGCAGAATCTCTCTCTCTCTCTCTCTCTCTCTCTCTCTCTCTCTCTCTCTCAGATTCTTGAAGATGATTACAGAGCTACACAAAAAAATTCTTGTAATAATTTTCTGCTATTATGTGCTTGATGTTTCAGAAAAGGAGCATACAATTTGGGAGGGCATGCCATTTGGGAGACTTCAAGTTATGTGTTATCGTGGAGAACTTGAAGATTAAACCAAGCTTGATGAAGTACTGTGGAGAAATTCTAGCTTTATGTATGTATCATCTGTAAACTAGGGTGATGTAATAGTATAGAAGAGAATCCATGTATGTATCATCTGTAAACAAGGCCTTATGTGCGTATATATAATCCATTTACAAAGATAGGAACATAAGGCAAGAATTTTCTCTTATATACTGTAAACAAGGCAAAATTCCCTTGCAAAGATCTGTAAACAAGCTTGATGTACTCTTATGTGTAAAACTTGATGTACTGGTGCAAGTATTCCCTTGCAATTTTGTTGAATGAAATTGAAATATAAGTTTGTTTATTGTCAATTCGATGTTTGAAATTTTCTATCAGACCCTTGAAATACAAGTATTCCCTTGCAATTTTGTTTGTATGAAATTGAAATATAGAAATTTGCTTTCTATATTTTGGCAAATAGGTGTTTGCTATTGCCAGGCTATCTTTATAAAAAGGAGAGGTCTATTAGACATTCACATGTGCATTTACACAGCCAACTCCAATATATATTTCTGGAAATGCAAAGGTCTATATTTCTGGAAATGCACAACTCATTTACAGCATGCCCTCATTTACAACCAGGCTATCTATATAAAAAGCAAAAGTCTATTAGACCTTCATCAACTCCAATACAACTGTAATATAGATTCTAGTACAAAAGCTCCAGGCAAAATGAAGTGTCCAGTGCAATACAAAAGCTCTAGTGTGGCAAAATGAAGTGTCCAATGCAACTCAATATAGCTTCTGGTACAACTCCAATCCATAGCTTCTGGTACAACTCCAGTCCAGAATGGCAAAAGCATTGGTAGCCCTTCCTCTAGTAGTCAAACAACAAACAAGTATTACTATCAACAAAATAGCATTGTCACAACTGTGAAGTGAACTGTATTAGAATCAATAAAAAGAGTTACCTATGCAATCATTTTTTTGTTTGGACAGTTGCGGGCATCATGAAGCACCATTTATTTACAAATCTTACACAAGCGTATCCTCTCTTTGCAACCTACCTTAATATCCTTGCTTTTCCTGATTCTCTTGCATCTACCCTTGGAATGAATATTAGTTGGTGGATGTATTTGAACATTATCGGGTATTTTACAACCAAGGAAACCCTCAAATTCCTCCACTCTGGACGACTTAGAAATGGGAACCATTTGGTGTAGAGGTGATTCTAGGCTTGATACACTCGATAACAAGAAATCCATACAGTTGATATAGATTGCAACTGCACCACCAGAGGCAGTGCGTCCATGTCCATGGGTTGAGCCGTCAAATGTTGCATGTTGGCGCCAAAGATTGGGATGGATGGAGCTGGGAGTTCGTCCTCCATGGCCGGAGATGGATTGACCATCGGTGGAGATGCGGCAACGCCGTAGGTGCCAGTGTCGCCGGAGATGGGGCGGCTTCGAGACCTAGCTTTGGTGGCGTCGTGAGCTGGGGTGGCGTCGGGAGTTGGAGCGACGCCGGAAGCTGGTCGTTGACGGGCGGCATCGAAAACTGGTCGGGTGGCTCCGGGAGCTAGCTAGGATGGGCGACGCCGGAAGCTGCTCGGGGTGGTTGCGGGAGCTTGCTAGGACAGGCGGTGTCGAAAGCCTGATGGTCAAACGACCTGACAGGAGAATGAATCAAAGCTCCTGCTCCTGTTGCGATTTGGGAATTGAAGAGGCAGGAGGTAGGGGCAGGAGCCATCTGTAAATAAATTTGGGGAGGCAGGCATTTATTTGTAAATTCACGGACTTCTTGCTGCGCACCATTAGATCGTATTCCAAGGGCACTATTGCAGGAGTGCATGAGTACATGCTTATAACTAACTGATTTGATAGCTAACTGATTTGATGCTATTAAAGTAGACGGCACGTCTGTTCGCTACCTGGTCCCCTGTATCTCGAGCCGGCAACGATCGCATGAATTGGGCTCATGGGATCCTTAAGCCCGGGAGAGTTTGGAATCTCATTCAGCTTTTCGCCTCTAAGAACTTGAATGATGTGACAACAGGGGATACCTTTAGACTCAAATAGCTTACATGAGCAATTAGCCATCATGTTTGATGTGTTGAAATGAACCTCCCTGTCTTTGGTGAACTCATCACCAACTATCACAATTTTTGTCCCCTCGCCTAATGTAATGCCACGAACACAACAACGGTCTCTAGCAGCTACAATTTCTTCTTGAAATTTCACAAACACTTCATGTGTGAATATTTTACCGCCTTGTTCCTCCATGACCTATGGTGTAAAAAACTGAGGGGTGGTGTGTATATTTGAGTGGTCAGCCTTCAACTCTTCTTGTCGTTGACACTCCAATGCCGTGTCAAACCTAAGCCAGAATTCAACAAAAGACAATTTGCGATGGATAAACCGGTTAAAGAATGAATTTGCACTCTCCGACCTCGAGGTGGTTCGAAGAATGCCTGCTAGATATATATCCATGAAGTACGCCGGTATCCATTATTCACGAATGTGATATCTTTTAGCCAACCAATCATTTCCTTGTAGACCAAAGTCGGCAATGATTGAATGCCATTGTGACTCAAATTCCTCTGCGGTCTCAGAGCGCCATACACATGATTGTAACCTTGACCAAAAACTGTCATCCACTATAAGAGATGGTCCAACCTTCTCAGGAACTTTCTCCATTATATGCCACATGCATAGCCTATGAGTTGTTTCAGGTAGAACTTCAGCTATAACAGCTTTCATGCTAGCGTCTTCATCTGTTATGATAAGTCTAGGCGCTTCTCCCATCACTTTTAAGAAGGTTTTAAATAACCATACATAAGACTCAATCTTCTCATTTGACAAGAATCCAGCACAAAAAAACACTCTGTAAATGATGATTCACTCCTGTAAATTGTGCGAAAACCATGTTGTATTGATTGGTTGTGTATGTTGAATCAAAGGATACGACATCACCAAAATGATTATAGTTTTTTCTACTTGTAGCATCAGCCCAAAACACATGCACTAGCCTCCCCTGCTCATCCACAACAAAATCAAAGAAAAATGCTGAATTTACCTCATTCTTTCTCTCTAGTTGTGACACAAAGATCTGGGCATCTGCATTCTTTATCTTTTTTCTAAGGTCACGATAATAATTCTACATATCTCTCTTCGTGCACCCTACACTCTCAAACCCACCTACGCTAACTTGGAGAAGCCGATAAGCTTGTGAGGTCCCTATGCTTGCTTTGTGACAAGTGTACAATGTATTCTTGACCCTCTCATTTATTACACGATTTGATCTTATGAGATGACGCTTATCAGGAGAAACAAGTCCATGATTATGGTGCTCAACCATTGCAGCTATCTTGTACTTATTGTCACTTGTGATCTTGACAAAGATATGCGCATCACATCCACATCTAGTCTCTTTGATGTTATGTTTCTTCTTTCTTTTATTGGAGGGCTCAACCATATTCTTACCTTTAGTCACTCTATATCCTTGTCTTGAACACATGTATCTCTTGTATTGAACCACTTCATTCAGCAATTTTTGTTGCCGAAGACGATCGAGAACCCGGCGTTATGCGCATATGACTTATAGAACTCCTCCGCGGCCTTAATATCTTCAAATACCATCCCTACTATAGGCTTTAGGCTGTCCTCACACTTAGGGATAAATGATGAACACTGCAATATAAATCTTACCGAATTAATTATAATCAAATGATCGTCAATAAGTGAGTAAGGTAATTGTACATGTTTGGAGACAATGCTTACAAAGATAGAAACACTAGTGTTTTTCTTTGGTGTAGCCATTTTTTTCTCATTTCTTATCCATGGAGATTGTGATGACTGCACCACCACAGGCAGTGCGTCCATGTCCATGGGTTGAGCCGTCAAATGTTGCATGTTGGCGCCAAAGATTGGGATGGATGGAGCTGGGAGTTCGTCTTCCATGGCTAGTTTCCTTGCGTTGTCTACTGACAGATGGTCATGCTGATTAGCTGATGTGGATTGGGGGTTGGGGCCACTAAAAATTTGCTATACCTAATAAGCATTGGGCCTAATAGCCACATTAAGCACCAGCTTGGATTACATGGCTAATTACAGTTATAGTGGCGCCTCCACTTGCCGACACAGTGCATCATCGTGCACACTGGTCACTGGACCAGAAAAAAGGCAGCCATTGCACTGGATACAGATGGTGCCGGCACCTCGCCTCGTGGCCGATTAGGTTAAGGTAATCCACTCCATCACACCGTGTCACACCGCGTAATTATGATCTGTGTCTCCAACGCGTGCTCCTCCTCCACCTAGCTTTGGTGGCGCCGTGAGCTAGGGTGGCGTCGGGAGTTCGAGCGACGTCGGAAGCTGGTCGTTGACGGGCGGCACCCAAAACTGGTCGGGTGGCTGCGGGAGCTAGCCAGGACGGGCGACGCCGGAAGCTGCTCGGGGCGCCAGGCAGGAGCTTGCTAGGACGGGCGCCAGGCGGGAGCTTGCTAGGGCGGGAGAGCTTGCTAGGGTGGGAGCTTCCTGTTGCTGTTGCGATTTGGGAATTGAAGAGGGCAAGCAGGAGGAAGGGGGCAGGGAGCCATCTGTAAATAAATTCTCCACCGCGTGCTCCTCCTTCACCTAGCTTTGGTGGCGCCGTGAGCTGGGGTGGCGTCGGGAGTTCGAGCGACGCCGGAAGCTGGTCGTTGACGCGGCGGCGCAACCGGGAGCTGGACGGGGCGGCGCCGGGAACTGGCTTGGGGGCGCTGCAGAGGGGGGCGGCGCTTGAGTCGGGGTGGCGTCGGGGTGGCGGCGCCCGGATTTCCCCAGATTGTGAGGGCGAGAGAGCTCGGGAGCTTCCTGTTACTGTGAGATTTGGGAATTGAAGAGGGCAAGCAGGAGGAAGGGGGCAGGGAGCCATCTGTAAATAGTTTTGGGGAGGCGGGCGTTTATTTGCATATTGACGGAGTTCTTGCTGCGCGCCGTTAGATCGAAATCCAAGGGTCACCGTTGCAGGAGTGCATGAGTACATATGAAGCACCGAGTACACAGGATCCGTTGCCATATTTGTTTATGTGGTTGGATTTTCATTATCTAAGTGTCTGGATTTGCGTATTTGGTGGGATTTTATATGCTTAATTGCCTTTGGTTGGGATGACGTTATGTGAAATTTCTCTGCCTTGGTTCGGGTCGATGCACCACTGGTGCACCGGTGGGCCGGGCCAGGTCAAGGTTTTGTACATCCGGTGACCACGTTGGGTCGGGGTAGGGTGAATGTTGAGAATGGGTGGGACGGGTCGGGTCGAGTCTAGTCGAGGCTTGATCTGGTCTCGCCCAACCCCATTAAGAACTCTAAACATAAGGTGTGACAAAATTAGGCAAAGACCTCCAACCAAACAACTCAATATGCGAATACAATGATTATCCAGTAGATCATATGATTGTTTTCTTATACTTTCACTATTAGATCTGTTACTTATTTTTTCAAGGTTTGTAATTTAGCAGTTATAAAATTGCTATTATGGGAATTAGCCAGCATGGGGATGGACGTGTGTATGTGTAATGTATAGCTCGAGAATTTTTTAGACCATATTTATATTTTGGCTGCGGGTGATGTTAACTAGCCGATTTAGGTGTTATGCTGGTCCAGGTTTAGGTTCATGTTTATTTTTACACCCATGGGTACCCGAAAAAATAATAAAATTAAATATAATATAACATGATATCATGCGTTATTAATAAATATGTATTGATGAAAGGATAAAGTATAAATATAAGTTTATTTATTTAAAGTTGATAAAAGGTTAGAGTTGAAATTGATTAATGCTATATATATTGTATTCAATATAGAGATATAGACTTATTATATATTTTGGCTAATCCGAGCGACTGAACAGCTGAAATAACTGAATTTCAATATCTTTTGAGGTAGTCTCGAGATTCGGATCAATTTCGTTTGACTTGCTTTAAAAAGTGTTAGAACTCACCTTTGAGACAACAAAATCAGGACTCAAAAAACCCAAGTCATGTCTTTTCAATACATAGATAAGTCGTTAAGCCACGGCTAATTTTAAAAGACATATGATTTGAGTTTTTTGAGTCCATGTTTTCGCTGTTTTAAAGATGGGTCCTAACACTTTAAAAAGCAAGTCAAACGAAATGGATCTGAATCTCGAGACTATCTCGAGAAACTTTTAAAATTCAGTCATTTCAGCCGTTCAAATCAGCTCAAAAGAACAAAACCTAAATCTCCAAGATATAAGCTTATGACATCTAGAGTAGACACCTCAATGCTAAAGATGAAGTAGATTGTTTTTTTTTTGCTCCAAAAGTTAGTCGAGCCTGTAAAGTTTATAATTTTATTGTATGTTTAGACCCAAACCCGATCCAACAGAAGCTGAGGATTCAACCCGAACTTCTGCAGATATTGGGGTGGCTCGGGTCAAATTCTAAATCTCTAAGAACGATGAGCTCAAGAGCTTTGGTGCAGACAGATCAATAGTAGAGTTATAGATGAAATAGATTGGTTTTTCATCCGCTCTGAAAGTTAGATGAGTTCACAAAGTTTGCAACTTTATCCACATGTTTAGACCTGAACCTGACCCGATAAAAATTAAGGACTCAACCCGGACTTCACCCAGCTATTCACTACAGGAATCGCTTGGAATCTTGAGGGCCACTGAAGATCTCGACGGCCATACCTATGCATATTCTCGACGGCCAGGATCAAGCCGTCGATACAGCCGCTAGTCTCGACGACTTAAGCCTGGCCGTTGAGACTAGTTCGCTCCAGGCCACTTGCTTGCGCGGGAAACCATCTATCTCGACGGCTATATCTAAGCAGTCGAGAGAGAGGGACCGGCCCCTCCAATGGCCGATGGGCATATTGGGCTGGCCCATTTTCTTTTTTATCTTTAAAATTATTTTATAATTTACAGACATGTTTATTTCCTTTGTAAATTTTTTAAAAATTGTTTATAATTTGTAAGAACTAGTACAGTTTCCATGCGTTGCTACGGAGTTTTCACATAAGACCATTATTTATTTGTCATATGAAATTTTGGTCATGATCACCAAAATTGCATAGAAAACAAAATCTGAAACTAAAACCCAAAGCACATATGAGGCTCCCTTTCATCCCGGCCGGAACAGAGTGGAGGAGAGCCCGGATCCAGAGATTGATGATGTACTAGGGATTAGGTTAGGTTACTAAAAGAGGTAAGAGGGAGCTGGTTTTCTAAGGAAATCCTTGAGTACCAATGTGCATACTCTTCCTTTCCTGTCTACTTGGTTGGAGAAAGGAGGTATTACGTCGACCATCATCAATGAAAGAGCTAATTCTCGGCTTCATGCTTGGCTTTTTCTGAACATCTAATTCAACTTGATCTCCTACTGATTTAGATTGCACATCTAATGAAAATCTATGATATTCCTATCTTTTGTCATTTGAAATGAAATGAAATGATTTCGATAAACTTATCTGGGAATCTGTCATTCCATTTGTTCAACTTTCGTTTTACTGAAATACCTCACTTGAGTTGAAGTAAGTCAACACCTTTCAGTTGAGTAGCATCATCACACCAGTCCAAACATCAAAGAAATGTGCATCATCACACCAGGCCAATCCTAGCCTACTCTAGTCAAGTTCAATTATTAAAAAGGTGAATCTACATGTGCTAACCTCTCGCTCCGTCTATGACCGTGGACACGGCTATCATGATAGTTTTTCTATAGAGTGTGTACTAATTTCTCCACAAGCTTCGTCTCATCCACTAGGAGAA
>SPJY01000780.1:0-15934 GCA_005191435.1 Raddia distichophylla | reverse complement strand
ACAGCTGGGCCGAGGGCGAGCGAGGGAGATGGCGCGCCATGCGTTGGCGGCGGACCAAGCGGCGGCCAAATCGCAGTCAACGCCCGCGCGTTGGCATGGCATGGGACGACAGCGAACCAAACACGCCCTTGATGCGTGTCAAGTCGCGAGCCTTTGGGTACTGCTCAGAGCGATGGTAGTTGTTGGACTACGGATTGATCGTCCGGAGGAACTTTTTTTTAAACTACTAATTTTGAGCGATGAACTACTGAAACAAAAGTGTTGAAGTATATTTGTGGGTGTATTTTAGCTGACAGGTTTTTCAGGATCTAATCCAATTGTAAGGCAATGGGGGTGTACGCAACTAGCTCGCTGCTCTTCTCTCTTTTTGGTGCAAGAACATAAGAACAGACAGTAAGTTTTACCCAGGTTTAGATCCCTTGATCGTGTAATATCCCTAATCCAAGCTCAAGTTTCTTGCAACGTATGAACTAGCTAGTCTCTGGGAGTCTGATCTTGGGATCGATCTGGGAACCCTTTACAGATGCACCCCCAGCCCTTATATACTCAGACTGGCGTGGGTTGCAACGTGCTACATAGTTCACATTAAATGATTCTACCACTGTAGCCATCATTCCTCCAGTGCTAGTTGTCGCCACCATCTCCCATGCTCCTGCTCTGACAACGGGACAGGTTAGATAAGACAGTGCGGCCTACCTACCCCGAGCACCTTTCTGTCACACCGTAGCTAGCGCGAACGGGATGGCTACGGAGACGGACACAGTGTAGCTGACATCACTAGCAGGGCTGGGGTAATCATGCCGTCAAACCCCCCGCCTACTCTATCAAGGTCGTTCCGTCGCATTGAATAATATGGATTTGGTGTATCCTGAAGAAATCCTTAGTAAGAAAGTTTCCTTACACGTTCGTCTTGTATCCCTGACAGTGAGGCCCGCGTACCCCCTGCTGCACCTGTGCACTCGCCCAACGCCTGCTGGCCAAGCGCCATGTATCCTGGTCGTCCGGCGCCTGGGGCCTGGTCGCCCACCTGAGCACCGAACGCCACATGTCCTGGTTGTCCGGCGCCTAGGGCCTGGTCGCCCGCATGAGCACTGGACGTCATGTGTTCTGAACAAACAGTTTTGAATCTTTACTTTATTTAGGGCCAGCCCTTGACCTGCTTAGGCCCGGTATTGCTAAGTATTAGGCGCTCCCTGATTGGGCTCTGGTCCCACATGTCAGCGGAGCGGGAGCACACCCCGGTATTGAATACATCGACAATATTGTTTCATGCATCAGCGTGGTAGTATAAAATATTTTAGTGCTTATTAAAAAAATATATCATACAAGATTCACCTAACCGATTTGCTGAAGGAACCAAAGGGCCGGTGGTTAGCCATTTTCGAGATAACAGAACAAAATCGGTTGAAACCAACGCAAATTCACTCAACCTCGTATTTGAATATAGAACAAGTTTGGACTGGTTAATCGGCGGTTTACACCGGGTAGCCAACGGTTTTGATCGGCTAGCCGGCTGTTATATCCGTTTTTTTGAAATGTGAGAAAAATAGCTGAAAATAAAAGGAATTAAAAAGTAGGAGATAAATAATAAGGAATTTTTGCACATCCTATGTTATATTGTGGCATTTGTGCATGATATTTCACAAGTAAAGGACTAACAAATATAAAAAATGATGGTGTTCCTCATAGTTAAAGTATTTAATCATGCATACTCCATAGTCCATACATCATACACCACAACTTCATGCTATTGCCTCAAAGTTCAGCACACGATAATAATTTATAAGTGTCAACTTACATGATACATGACAATGACATGGTTCAAATCACCACATTCTCCATAGTCCATAGTCCATGCAAGATATGCAACATAACAATGGCAAACAACAACATACCATGAAATATTAAATGAAAATATTGCTCCATCTATGTTCCATACACCATACAACAATTCAGAAGGAAATGTCATCCATATCATTGTGAAACCTACAAGCGAAACCTATAATTAGAGATGAAATTAGTTTGAACGATATGTTAAAAAAATAAGTAAAGCATTACCTAGATGTATTTGATTAAACAAGATTCCATATTGTAATATGGTACTATTCAACGATCATGACAATCATTCAACCATTCATTAGTTTGCATTGGATTGGATTCATCCCAACTGCAGACAAAGTTAGATCTGGTGATTTGCTAGCACTTATACACATGGATGTAGTACTCAGGTCAAGGCATTGCCATCCAAATAAATGTATTGCACCTGGGATAAGATCACCTCATGTGAATGAAATACCATCAAATATTGTATAAACATGCATATTTTATCAACTGCAATTGTGGGTTGCCTAAGGGATCGATTGCCCCCTACATGATCTTGGCCTAGTCACCTTCTAGGACTCGCTGTGACTATGAGCCACGTGTGCCATGGCTTGAGTACACAGGAGAGAGCAAGTCCGGTGCCAAGCAATAGTGCCTTCGCCACTGTTGTCGTCATTTCCACCACCATCTCCGTCATCTTCATCATTTACACCATCATTTGCAATACTGCTTGCCGAGAAACTATCATTTGACTCTTGATATTGAGTTCTCTTTGCAATTTCCTTAGAACTTTCCTCACTATTAATACCCTCTTCCTTCTCATCCACCTTGGTACCAAATATTAAAATGACAATATTGCTCCATCTATGTTCTATACACCATACAACAATTCAGAAGGAAATGTCATCCATATCATTGTGAAACCTACAAGCGAAACCTATATTTTTGGAGATAAAATTAGTTTGAACGATATGTAAAAAAAAATAAGTAAAGCATTACCTAGATGTATTTGATTAAGCAAGGTTCCATATTGTAGTACTGGTACTATTCAGTGATCATCGCAATCATTCAACCATTCATTAGCTGCACTGGATTGGATTCATCCCAACTGCAGCCAAAGTTAGATCCGGTGATTTGCTAGCACTTATACACACGGACGTAGTACTCAGGTCAAGGCATTGCCATCCAAATAAATATATTGCACCTGGGATAAGATCACCTCATGTGAATGGAACACCATCAAATATTGGATAAACATGCTTATTTTATCCACTGCAATTGTGGGTTGCCCAAGGGATCGATTGTCCCCTACATGATCTTGGCCTAGTACCTTCTGGGACTCGTTGTGACTATGAGCCATGTGTGCCATGGCTTGAGTGCACAGGAGAGAGCAAGTCGGGTGACAAACAATAGTGCCTTCGCCGCTGTTATCGTCACTTCCACCACCATCCCCATCATCTTTATCATTTACACCATCATTTGCAACACTGCCTGCTGAGATACTATCATTTGACTCTTGATATTGAGATCTCTTTGCAATTTCCTTATAATTGTCCTCTTCTAATACCCTCTTCCTTATCATCCACCTTGGCTTTCCCTTTTGCCCTTTTTTGCTAACATGAAAGGGTGAAATGAGATATGCATTGAACCGAAGAAACGAAAATAGGTAAGAAACAAAAAGAAAGACATATTATATACCTCCCCCAACAAGGAGGACACATCAAGGCAAGATTTCTTCATCTTCATCCTCATGTCTTTGATGAATGATGATTGATGAATGATGATTGAATATTGATGAACAATGTAATGGTGTTTTGCCCTTGTTTTCATAAAACCGCCAAATGGCATAGCGACAGCTATATCCGGCTATAGCCTTTCATAGCCTCTGGGGAGCTCAACCGCTAAATGGCATAGCCGGTTATTTTAAACACTGATGAGGATACATAGGCACCTTTTCTTGCTTTCTGCTAACATGGAAGGGTGAAATGAGATATGCATTGAACCAAAGAAACGAAAATAGGTAAGAAACAAAAAGAAAGATATATTATATACCTTATTAAGGGCCTTTGCATCCTGTGTTCTCCGGATCATATCCACTAACTTGTGAAAAAAAACATCCATCCATTCCATTATATCATGAAGTTCATTATGGCCATGCCAGAGGGTTTAGTCCACAAATCAGCCATGGTAGTCACATCATAGTCCTCTCACCAAGGCTTCCACTTCTCAATTTTGCACTTTTTAGTCTTGCTCATTCTCATCTAGGTACTTGCCATCAATCTCTCGTCTACTGGGAGACACCACCCTCATACCTACAAGGGCAACACATGACATATAGATATAGCTAGCACAATAGGCATAGATGTGTGTGTGAAGTAAAAAATCAAAACTTATTAATGCAAAATCATCACCTAGCCTCTATGTTTCATGAATGACTGCAACAAAGTAGGGGTATTCAGCTTTTCGTCTAGGGATGTTGGCCACGTGGAAAAATTTGGCCCATCCCTTTTCCTAGCGTCCCTCTACAAGTTTTCTTAGCCTTTGACGTCCAATTCCACTCGTCAATTCTGGGTTGCACCAAACCAGAACTATCTCTTCGTGGCTATGATTCTTTATTGCTTTTTCTCAGAGATATGTACATAATAGATGGATTTCTCTTCTATTTATTCATGACGGTTAGGGTTTTGGCTGGTCCACCAACTGGAGCCCACCCCTAGGCGCGCGTTAGGCCCAAATCTAGCGACGACCCAGGATGGGGTTTCTCAACAATAGGGTCAGAGCCCGATGTAGGGAGATGGGAGACAAGAGGATTGTGCGACATGGGGATCCGAGAGTGCAGGCCGCAGGGATACATGAGATAAGAGCACACGTAAAGTAGAAGGAGACCTGGTTGTGAATTCAAATTCTAAAAACCACAGTAGTTTTTTAAATATAGTATACAGATACAGAGATATTAGAAAACAGATGATCGACATCTTTCTCCTTAAAATTATAGCAGATCTCACTTAACCCCTGAACTTGAACTTTTTTTGGCACTATAAAGTTGTGGCTATTTCCCATGTTGCCCTAAAACTGTTTAAAATAAGGTGGCGGTTAGTACATTGTCAAATGCATATGTGGGTGCCACATATGCATGAAATGTCATTGACATCATCTCCCACTTCCATCTCTCTAAAAAAATGCACTATAAAAATTCTCCAATATTGAAGTTCAAAAATTAAAGTTTTGATTTCTGCGATATATTTTCAGAACACCTTTATATTTCAATTTTATATTCAAAATTTGGAAACAATCATATTCTCTTAGAAAAGATTAACTTTGTTTTTTTGCAAACTTGAATTTAAAATTTTTAGAACTTAAACTGAAAGTTTAAAATTTAAAATATTATTATTTTCATATTTTTTGTACTTGCAATGGTTAAAATTTGAATTGCAATTGTTAAAAATTAATAATTGTAATGAAAACTCTAATTCAAAAAATTAAACTTCACTTTTGAATTTCTGAACTGTGAAACATGTGAAATTTAAATTCAAATGTTATGAACTTTCAAAATTATGTGTAATAATTTATTTTTAAAATAAATTTCAACGTTTTAATAATGAAGTTTAAATTTTGACTCATGTAAATCCCAAATGTATGAATTTGTTTATTTTGAAAAAGCAATGTAAAAAAATCAATTTCCAAATTTTGAAAACTTTAATTTTTTAATATAATTTTATTAATTTTAAATTGACTTTATTTAAAGTGAGCGGAGGGAGGTGACATTAGTGTTATTTCATTTGAAAGGATAAACATAGCAACCACATAGATATTTGAGAAAAAGTAACGACATCATAGCGTTTGACGGTCTCTAACGATTTTGTTTGACGATCTCTAACGATTTTGAAGCAACTATACAAACGGTACCTACTTGTGTTCGGGCTTTCTTCTCCATGGCAATTGAGACAAAGACTGGTGATGGTTCTAATACTCTGTTCTGGAAGGACAGATGGCTGCACGGGCATCGAATTGCTGATTTAGCGCCCAATTTATTTGTTGCGGTCTCCACTAGAACGGCTAACCGACGCACTGTCAGTGATATTGGACAACCTTTGGGTTCTGGACATACAAGGGGCTATTTCAGTTAGTATTCTTTCGGAATTCCTTGATATTTGGGAATTGATTTCTGGTATAGAGCAGCAGCCTGGTGTTGAGGACATTCACCGTTGGCGCCTCTCTGCTACTGGTCAATACTCTGCTAAATCGGCCTATGAAAATTTCTTCAAAGGTTCTGTCTAGTTTCGGCCTTGGAAACTTATTTGGAAGTCTTGGGCGCCGAGTAAGTGTCGTTTCTTTCTTTGGTTGGTGATGCACAAGTGCAGTTGGACTGCTGACCGGCTTGCCCGTAGGAATCTGCCGCATTCGATGCGCTGCCCTCACTGCGATCAGGACATCGAAACAATTGATCATTTGCTCACCAACTGTGTCTTTGCTAGGCAGTTTTGGTTCTGCCTTTTGCAGCGTTTTGGGCTGCAAGGCCTTTCTTCTTCAGTTTAAGACTGCTCCCTCGAGGATTGGTGGTGCAGGATCAGTGAATCTTCTGCTGATTTGGTGCGGAAGGGCATTAATTCTCTCATTATTCTTGGTGCCTGGATTTTGTGGAAACATTGGAACCAATGTGTGTTCAACGGTGAAGTCCCAAATTTGGCTCAGGCTCTGCAGTTTGCTGCGGAGGAATGCTAATTTTCTATCCTACTTTTTAAATACATTTGTCGGCGTCTGGGAATCGCGCTCCTGAAGAGCCGCGGGTCCACGGACCGGCAGACGAATTTGTAGTCGGAGTGAGGCCCAACGACGACCCTTCTCAGCAGCCCGGGTGGCGACGGAGCCTATGGGGGCTCAAGCCGCGCAGTCTTCCTAGACTAAGCCTGATGCGATTGGGCGATCCGGGTACAGGTCTCTTGCGTAGCGAAAGGTCGAAAAAGGAGAGGGGGGAGAGGAGAATACAAACCACGAAGACACGAGTGATTTACCCTGGTTTGAGCCCCCACTGCCGGGTAATAGCTCTACTCCAGTCTTGTAGATTATGTGGTGGAAAACAGTATAAGGGTGCCGAGACCGGGCTCAGAAGCGCCGATCCCGAGCTTACAACGATGTAGACTGAAGGCTAAGTCTACTGCTGAGGAAGCTTCGGGCGCAGGTGTTGCTTGGGTGGCTTGAACTCCCGGATTGCTTGGGAATCCTTCCTTTTATAGGCGTGGCGGGTCGCCCAAGGCTGATGCGGCGGACCCCGCGCCGGTCTTTGCTTTGGTGGCGATGCTCTTGTCCCATTCCGGGGCTCTGTCTGGTCTCGAGCCTGTAGGGAGAAACTGGTTAGGTTAGTGCTAGACACGTGTCATCTTGGAACGCCGATGCGGGGAGAAACCTTCTTTAGGGAGAAAGCACTTTCCCTTTATCCCCAAAATAGCATTTACTAGACCGGGCCAGCCTCACGCCGCCCGTTGGGGGCATCGCGTAGCGTAAAAACCGTTCGCTGCCCGCCAAGGAGGGCAAACGGCAAACTAGGTTGCCCGTGGGTGTCTTCCCGGGAGTGCACAGCCCTTTCCGGTCAAGGCCGGGAAAAGTGTGGTGGGACGCGACGGTTGTCGCCACCTGCCAACGGACCGTCCCCTGGGCTAAGGCTAGTCCGTGAGGTGCGCGGCGCCTGCTAAGGCGCGGCTTTGACCTGGTCAACCCCGGGGAGAGACCCCAGCGGGCTACGTGCTCCCTTTAGTACGGCCAGGGGTAGCCTTTAGGACCTTTCGTTTACACGGTGGGCCGGTACGGAATCGGCCAAAGGACCTTCTCAGGATGGGCCGCTTATCAATCACCAACAGCCCCCGAGCCTCGAGCGGGTCGCGTGGCGAGCCGCTCTGAGGTTCACAGGAAATTCCCACTAGGCGCCGCGCGAGAAGATTTGGCTCGGGAGCCGAAGTCTGAGCATTGAATCTGATTTGATGTAAAGGTGGGGCAGTTACGCCCTCTTGGGCACGATCCCCACGATTTCCGCTTCGACCGTTGCCTTCCTTTATAAAGCAGCGTTTCGCAGGGGGTATTCGCTCTGTAAAATCATCCCCTTCGCCTCCGTCTCTTTCTCCCCAACTTGCTTCCTGCCTTCTTGCTTTCCGTCGCCATGATGTTCATCGGAGACAGCATCCTTTCGGCGGAGAGGATGGCGGAGCTAGAGAGGGATGGCTTTGTGCGGCCGGGCTCGTGGAGGCTCCCAGGCGCGGAGGGGGAGCCGAGACCCAAGCCCGACGAGCTAGTGTGCTTTGAGAGTTCAGCTATCTGCGGGTTCCGTGCGCTGGAATCGCAGTTCTTGAGGGACTTCTTTGCCTTCACGGAGCTGTTGCCGGAGAACTTGTCCCCGCAGTCCTACATCCATCTTTCCATCTTTGCGTTCCTGTGCGAGGCGCACTGTGGGGTGCGGCCAACGGTGAGCCTCCTTCAGCACTACTTCGAGTTGAAACCCGTCGGCCACTGCGTGGGCAACGGTGGGGTCTTCTACCTGATAGCGCGCCGAGCCCGGGGGAGCCAGTCCTACCCGGAGTACGAAGTGAGGACGAAAGTCGACGGTTGGACCCGGCGGTGGTTCTACCTGAACCGCGGGGCTTCGAATCTAGAATACTCTTCGGCCGCGTCGGATACCCCAATTTTCCAGCGCACCGAGGCTCTGCCGGAGGTTCAGGTCACGGAGCAGGAGATCAAGGGGCTCGTCAAGAAAGGATTGACGGGCTATGACGTCGTCGCTAGCTTCGTCCGGCACCGGATCAGCCCGCTAGGTCGCCGCGAGCAGTGCGTCAGCAATATGGGCTGTTGGGCAGATCCGGATCGGGACTTTCATGAAGGTAGGCGCGAGCTGCGCTCTTATGCTCGATTTCAGGTCGGGGCACGCTGTGACCGTTTAGTGATGTCGCGCAGAACTCCCGACTCGCGAGGTTGCGCCGATTGCAGGAATGCTGCTGCCTATGGATAAGAGCCCACATCCTATAAGATTCGTGAAGGATAAGTTGTCCAAGGTAAGTGCCTGTAAGGTGTTCAGTCAAATTCACGGCAGCGCGCACCTTCGAAATTTTTGACGGATTGCGCTAATTGTTTGCAGCGGACGTGGAAGGCGGCCAATTGGCCCACGCAAGCCACGGGCTCCGTCGATGGGCCCTTAGCCGCGCAACCATCGGCGGCGCGCTCGCCGCCAGGGAAAACGCTGGTAGCGTCTGGCGGGGTATCAGCTTTGTCGCTGATGTCGGACGAGGGGAGCTCGGCACCGGCATCGGCTGCGGCTAGCGTGGCGCGGGCAGGTGTGGGGACGCAAGCGAAGAAACGCGCGGCGCCGGCGCAGGTAAGTCATTCCTCTCTGTTGGAAATCTAGTGTCGGGCGATAGATAGTCCTAAGACTCTGCTTTGCGCGCGAATCCAGGGGGCGGCGCCTTCGAAGAGAAAGAGGACGTATTTACCCGTCCCAAGCAGCGACGATGAAGACGTCGCGCCGGTGGCGGGCCCGCCGCCGAAGATGGTCTCGCGGCGAGGGCCTAGAAGGAAAGTCCCTGCGGGCCGGCCGAAACCGGTCATGCCCACCACAAGTTGCGTCGGCGGGCTGGAGACGGAGCTCTTTCTGCGCCCTACACCTGGGGTGTATGAGGGCACAGAGCTGGAACCAGCGTGTAAGTGCTTTCGCATCGCTTGCTGTTATCATCCCTCGTTACTGAATTACAACGCGCACCCTTCGATCGCAGTGCGGAGCGCCAAGGTGGTGACCAAGGCGTTACGTCCCTCCGCCGAAGCCGTGGCGGCGGAGAACGAGCCGATAGGGCCCGCGGGAGAGGGATTCCTAGTTCGGTCGCTGGAGGCCGCCGGGATGCTAAGACCGACGGACGTGCGGGGCAAGATAAGGCAGGATCTTCGTGGAGGGTCATCGTTCTGTCCGCCGGTGGTGGTGTTGGACGCGTCCGACGGGGTCGCGGAGACCGTTAAGGTGCGGACCGCCGAGGCCAAGTTACAAGTTACGCTTTGCGCGTCGAAGGACGCACAGCGCATGGGTTATGGCCAATCGACCGCCGGGGAATCGCTGATCACTTCAAAACCCCGGCAGGGGATGTACCCCGGGTGCCTGAACGGCGAATGCTGCTGTTTGGTTGGGATTGGCAGATGCGCGTGCTCACGCCATCGGGCTGGACGAAGGTTATCTTGTCCAGCGTGGCCCCTTTAGCGTCCGCGGGCTGGATTTCCGCTAGCCCGGAGTGGATGGAGCAGCAAGTGAGCGCCAGGGCGCGGCGCTCCGCCGAGGGCGGGGCCACCGAAAGTGAAGATTTACCCAACCCCTGGCCTGACGAGGAAGGACCTTATGTAGCGCCTGGGCGCCGTTCCGGTGGGCGAGGTGAACATCGCCCGCCAACGCATGGAAGAGGCGGAGGCCGAGGCGGAGCGGTGTCAGCTGATGGCAGCGGGCATTTTAGTGCCCTCTCAACCGCGCCCGATCCTGGCAACGGGAGCCATACCCACATTCCTGCCCCCACTGGAGGGTGAGAGTGCGGTAGAAGGGCAGCTCCGGGTGGCGAACGCTGGCCTGGCCCTGTCAGAGGATGCAGTGACCAGGCTCAAGGCGCAACTTGCGGAGGTGCAGTACGCCGCTCAGCTGGCTCACCCAACTCCTCGGCGAGCTCATGCGATGTCAAGACATCGCGGAGCAAACAGCTCGGGAGAAGGCAATCCTCGAGGAATCCTTGGCAGCGGCTAAGGCGGCGCTGAAGGCCCAAGTCGGTGGGGACGAGGTTCGCGCCCTCTCAGCGGCGGCGGGCAGGAGCGAGGCCGAGCTTACAGCTACCGAGGAGAGGGCGAACGAACTAGAGGCCCTGCTGGCATCGGCCCAGGCTGAACTTCGCGAAGCCAAGCTGGTGGCAGCGAAGGCGACAGCGGTGGAGGCCGAGCTTATGGACAAGGTGAAGGAGGCCGAGGGGCGAGCGGCCGCAATCGGAACGACGGCCCGGCTTTCGGCGGCGCCACTATCGTCGTCACGCTCCGTGTCGCTAAAGGAGAGCAGCCAGGACTCTGTAGGTTGTCTGCCCCTGCCGTACCACGAGGCGTGTGTCCACGGGCTTGATCAAACCGTCGGCATCGCCGTTGAAGAGAGGTTAAAGAAGATGCTGACTTTCAGCAAGAAGGTAATACTCCGGAATATGCATACCATGCTCAGGGGTTGAACCTTCCTCGTGTTGATACGTATTCTTTTGTTTCAGTTCTACAGCCTCATCGCCAGCACATCTTCGCTGATGGAAACGGCAAACAAACGGTCAGCTGCTGACGCGGCGAACGTTGAGCGCCTCTCTGCCGAGCTTGAGCAGGCCCGGGCTGAGACGGAGCGCGCGGTCAAGATGGCCACTGAAAACGAGATTCGCTACGCTGCCCGCGTCGCCGAGTTAGAGGCCGCGCTCCGGTTTGCGCAAGAGAAGGAGCGGGAGGCCGAGAGGAGGCTCACCCAGGCTCAAGGGGCGGAGGCAGCCGCAACGATCCGGGCCCAGGCAGCCCGCGAGGAGGCGAACCGGGCGCGGGTTCTCTTCGACGAAGAATACGGCCACAGGGAGAAAATCTCCAAAAAGCTAGAGGCTGCTATGGCTGAGTGCGATTCCACCGTACGCGGGCTTGAGAGAGACCGCGACGAACTTGCAGCGGAGATCGCGACGCTTCGGGAAGCTGGGGCGAAGATCAAAGCTGCAGAGGAAACGCTCAGGAAACAGGAGCAGCAGCTCATCGAAGCCCGGGCTAGACTACGCAAGGAGCGGAATGACATGGAGGCGCAGGTCATCAAGCTGCTTCAGGCGCGAAGGCAGATCCGGGGTTTGGAGACCGAGCTAGAAAAACTCAAGTTTCAGCGCGGGTCGTACTTTGACCCGGTCTTCCTTCCCCCAGAGCCTGTGCTATGGAATTTGTATAATATTTTGCTTTAAATGCCTGCTTAATCGGATAAGCGACACGCAACGTGTGGTGGCTGAAGAGCTTAGCCACTTTTTTGCTTAGTTTATCACGTCAAATCGCGCGCACTGTGGGCTCTGCAGCCCGGCACAGTGTTCCGCTGACGGGAGGGGCACGTTTGCCAGGCATAGATGCGGAGGCAAGACTGCCCGCGCCGGTTCGCGTACCCGGCCTAAGCCTCGCGTCAGACCGCGAAGACAGCGCTGAGTCTTTATTCGTACCAGTGGGCCATACCAGTGCATCTGGTTCCGACGTGTAACGATTCTTCCCTCGCCACTGACAGCGGGGCCAGGGTACGTGTCGCACACCGACTGACGCGATTGGTATTCCGCGAGACGGCGCGCGCACGCGCGTTCCTTCAGCTTGGGTAGTGCGTTTTAATTACTCGTCTCTTCGTGCGCAGTGACGCTTCAGGTAGCCCGCAGTGCGACAGGACATTGCACAGCCGCTGGTCTATAAAAACTGCCGCATGGCGGGGCCGTGCTGCCCCCCATTCCAGCTCTCTCAAACCTTAGGTCAGGAAATCGCGCAATCCAAAGCCACAAGAGGAGAGAAACAGAGGAGAGGAAAAAAGATGTCTTCCGGTTCGCTTGGTTGTTGGAGGCGACGGAGGACCTGTCTCCGGTGCCCCCACTGCCGCCGATCCAACCCGGAGTGGCGGAAGCAGATGGGCCCGTCGTCGCGGCCCAGGCTGCCAAGCTGGCAGTGCTCGCCCAGATCCACGCCGAGGAGAGGCGGCTGAGGCGCTCGTCACCGCATTCGCCGCGGAGGATGCGGAGGAAGATGCTGAGGCGGCGCAAGTTGCTGCCTACGCGGTGTATGACGCGGCGCTCCCGGCGGAAGAGGAGGCTGCGCCGGTGGCTGTGGCGGAGGAGGAGGTTGCGCCGGTGGCTGCGGCGGAGGAGGAGGAGGCTCCTCCAGAGCCCGTGGCGGAAGAAAACGCGCCGGCGGAGGCTCCTGACGCGGGGCGGTGGGTGCTCATGAGCGACCCCATCCGCAACCGGCGGAGGCGCCATCCGAGCGCGCCGGGGCAGTCTGCGCCCGCACCGGGCCTGCCATCCGTGTCTTCGCCTGCTCGTCTCCAGCGCCGTTGGTAGGCGAGGCGAGGTCGTTGTAGTGTTTGGGCGCTGTCGTAGCTGTAGTAGCGCAGCGCCCCCTTTTGCGGTAGCTAGGGATGGCGAGGCCTCCTTTTGGTTGTAAATTCCTTATCTTATAAGATCTTCTTGTGAAACGCAACTTCTTTTAATGAAATCGTGTCCTTTGTTCAATCTCTTTTCCTGTGTGAATCTGAAATGCAAAAACAGGGGAACTAGATGAACAGTAGTGAAGCTCCGGGGCTTAACTTGGGAAATTTGAGCAAACAGACTTTTTTGCAAGATTTGCTTTTGGAAGGTTGTTTCTGGTGCGTCTAATCATCCAGCCCCCGGGCCGTGGCCAAGTCCAAGTGCGATCTTGAAGTTGGGCGTGGTCTAGAGATCGGAGTGACTTTTTTAAAAAAAATTTCACGAACTCCTGGCCCCCGAGCTTCGTTTGGGCCGCACGGCGGTGCGGTCTTGGTGAAGTGATGAACTTGGGAAAAAACTGGGCGCAAAAATCCCTCAGCCCCCGAGCGCTGCGAGGCCCGGCAAGCTATTTAAACGCGCCTGTCGTGGGCTTATTGTACCCTAGGCCGCGGGAATTCCACACTGCGCGGAAACTAACTAGGGTGCGAGATGTCGGCTTATCCCGTCGTGAAAGTGTTCCGGAGTGCTTTATCCCTAGCCTCAGATGTTGGCCACCGGTTTGTTTGAAATGGTCAAGACTGAGACCGGCATGACTTGTGAATGGAGGGAGGGTTTTTTTTTTAGAATTGAATTGAACTGAAAAGAAGGAAACTTACGACCTGTTTAAGCGTAGAAGCGTCGTAGAAGGGAGATGTTCCATGAGCTAGGGAGCTCGTTCCCGTCCTTGTCGGCAAGGCATACTGAGCCCGTGCGTGCTGCGCTGACTACTTTGTACAGTCCCTCCCACTTGGAGCTGAGCTTGTTGGAGCCCGCTAGGTTCTGAATGCGACGTAGAACCAAGTCTCCTACTTATAGGGTCCTTGTGTGTACGTTTCGTGCTGCGTAACGACGCAGGGACTGCTGGTAGGCCGCAGCCCGGAGTAGGGATTGCTTACGGTGCACCTCAAGTAGATCAAGGTCGAGCTGCCGTTCCTCGTCGTTGACCATGAAGCTGGCGAAGTCAACGCGATCGGATCCTAGTGTCATTTATGTTGGGAGGACGGCCTCCGAGCCATAGACTAGCCGGAAAGGAGTTTTCCCCGTAGCTCAGCTGGCTGTTGTTCGGACTGCCCAGAGGACTGATGGTAGCTCGTCGACCCAACCCTGCTGCTTTGCCTTTAGGGCGTCGTAGACCCGCTTTTTGATGCCTTGGACTAGCTGTCCGTTAGCTCGTTCAGCAGCTCCGTTGCTCTGTGGGTGGGCCACAGAGGCTAGGACGAGCTTCATGCCGATTTCATCACAGTAATCGTTGAATTCCTGGCTCGTGAATTGGGTGCCATTGTCAGCGATGATCCTACTGGGCAAACCAAATCTTGCAACGATGCTCCGAAAAAACGTACCGCGGCAATTGCAGTGATATTGGAGACCGGCTCGGCCTCGATCCACTTGCTGAAGGTGTCGATGGCTAAGAACAAGTATGTTTTGCAACCAAGACCTTTGGGGAACGGTCCTAGGAGGTCCATGCCCCAAACCGCAAACGGCCACGCTAGTGGAATTGTTTGCAGCTCATACGCTGGCTGGTGCGTCATCCGCACATGATACTGGCAAGCTTCGCAGCGCTTAATCAAGGCTTCTGCGTCGCTCATCGCAGTGGGCCAGTAGTAGCCCATGCGGAATGCTTTGCCGACGAGGGTTCTGTGTGAGGCGTGTGTGCCGCAGATGCCCTCGTGTATGTCGGTTAGAAGGTACTTACCTTCCTCTTGGGTAACGCACCGACCTAGTCAACTCTGCAACGAAATCAGCCAGGGCCTGGGCCTTGATCGCGGTTCGGGATACGAACTGGATGTCGAATTCACCCAGCTCGACTCCCCACTTCGCGACCCGGCCAGTGGCCTCCGGGTTTCGGAGAATGTCCTTGATCGGGTAAGTAGTCGGGACAATGATCTGATGGGCTTGAAAATAGTGACGCAACTTGCGCGAGGCCATCAGCAAGGCATAGCACATCTTCTGAAGGTCGGGATAGCGCTCCTTGGGCCCGGTGAGCACCTCACTCAGGTAGTATACGGGCTGTTGCTTCCCCTCTCGCTCCACTGCCAGTACCGCGCTTGCGGCGTTTGGTGTTACTGAGAGGTACAGCATGAGGGTTTCTCCGAGCTTAGGAGTGGTGAGGACGGGTGGCGAGGCAAGGTACTGCTTAAGCTGCAGAAATGCGGCCTCGGCCACCTCAGTCCACTCGAACTTGTCGTGCTTGCGCAGAAGCTTGCAGAAAGGCGCTCTTCGATCTTCGAGGCGGGAGATGAAACGGCTCAAAGCCGCCATTTTGCCTGTTAGGGGCTGGATGTCCATTACGCAGGTCGGCGACTTCATTCTTTCGACGGCCTCGATCTTCTCGGGGTTTGCACCGATGCTTGCCCCGCCGATTACGTAGCCTAGGAGCATACCGGATTTGACGCCAAAGACGCATTTCTCGGGGTTTAGTTTGACCCGGTGCTGTCTCAGGCTGTCAAAGGTTTCCTGTAGATCGGACACATGGTCCTGTGCGTCCTTTCTCTTGACTACGATGTCGTCTACGTAGACTTCTACGTTGCGCCCTATTTGAGCAGGGAGTTTTTTGCATGAGACGCTGGAACGTGGCGCCAGCATTTCGTAGACCGAAGGACATGGTCGTGTAGCAAAATGTGCCGAAAGGCGTTACAAAGGTGGTTTTTTCTTCGTCCTCTATACACAACGCGATATGATGGTAACCGGAATAAGCATCCAGGAAACTCGTCAAAGCTGAATCTGCCGTAGCATCAACTAGTTGATCTATGCGTGGAAGAGGGAAGTTATCCTTGGGGCAGGCGGAATTAAGGTCGCGATGGTCGACGCACATACTCCACTTGCCTCCTTTCTTCTGGACGACGACTCGGTTCGCAAACCAATCGGAG
>SPJY01000765.1:0-12248 GCA_005191435.1 Raddia distichophylla | reverse complement strand
GACTTGAGATCGATATCTCAACCGTCGACACATTCCTAGCTCGAGCCCCATGATTCCAGCTCACACTCCACTACATCACAAGAAACTACTCTCTCAGTCCTAAAAAAAAAATTCAAAACATTTCTATCTTTGTCCTAAGTCAAAACATTTCTATCTTTAACCATCAATTACTAAAAATTCACATAGTTTAACAACATAAAATTTATATATTTAGATCATAATATATAATTCATATATTGATAAACTATACGGATTTCAGATAATTAATACTTAAAGATAGAAATGTTTAACTTAGGACAAAACTAGAATGACATTATTTTTGGAGAAATCCCCATACTTGTCCCGCCTGTGCACATAAATCTGTAACTACTGAAATTGCTAATTTATGCTCCTAAACTTGAAAAATTGTAGCAATTAGGTCCAAATCGCAAACTACAGCGGTTTGCCGGGTGGTTTGCTGACTGGGCGCCCCGGGTCATAGCTGATGTGGCGGGATTTTTGCATTTTTCCCCCCGCACTCCTCTTCTCCCAGCTTCTCACGCCCTAGCCGATTAGTGCCCTCCTCTTCATTTCTTTAGCTCACCCCGACACTCCAACTTCAACAAAGTGACCTCGCGCGGCGGCGACATCGGCGAGGAGGGATCGGCGGCGGGTGCCAGCGGCAATCAGCGGCGGTGAGTGGCTACGACAGAGGACTGCACGCTGGTAGGGCTTGGCAGCGAGTGCTAGCCGACGAGATGGTGGTTCATCTGCGGGGAGAAGAAGAACCACTGCCCGTATATGGTACGTATGGCCAAAACCCCTCCTTTATCACGATGATCTTTGATTTGGTGTTTTTTCTCTTTACTTCCGGTAGAACTTCATCGCATTAGCCTTTTGAGTTAGATTGAAAATTAGGGTTTTACAATTATTTAGTAGAGAATTATTTTACGATTTGGAGTTTATGTGTGATATGTAGGACATGATGATGGTGAGTTTTCTGTAGAGGTCCATCAAGGTGGTTCTTTATAGGACATGGAACTAATAGGATGTATGTGGGGGCCAAGAAGAGTTGGTTTGATGGGTGCGAGGTAGACACATGGTCCCCTCTATGGATAGACGATTTTGTCGAGCAACTGGGCTACAGGAAGACAGAGGGGCTTAAGGTCTACTGGTGCTTACCAGATAAACAAGTGGTTCATGGACTAGTGATTATTCACAGTGATGCTGACACATTGAGGATGGCAGAAGCGACAAAAGAGTGCAAGAACTTAGTTATTTCTGTTGACCAATGAGGGGTCCTTTTATAGCCATCCGTGACCAATGAGGGGCTTCCACATCATGGGACAAGTGTCATCTCCATACCAGCCGAAGGAGAATCCGAGAGGGGATCCAAGGCGGTCGCCCGACCCACCTTTGGTTGATCCTGGCCCTCGTTTTCACCTGGGATGCTTCCTTGGTGGTGTAGATTACTTCCCTAAGTCGGTTATAGCAGTTAGAGCCGGTAGAATTGGCTTTCTTAAGAGCCAAATCACCCAAATGTGAATCAACTACAGCCATTCGATAAAACCGACGCATATGGACGCTTGAGATTACTCGTTGGTACATTTCTTGGCAACTGGTAAAAGTTGGGGCCGGTTCGGTGTAGAGGCCAGGTCGACCGACCTAGGGTAGGTCAGCCGACCAGCTCCTATGTCCGGTTCAGCTCCGGTTTTTCTCCACTTTATTTCTAAGGACAAAATCTCACCAAAACTTGTGGAAATTTATTAGTTTAAATAAAATGCAAATATAAATCTTGATTTTTCCCCCAGAGGAATGATGGTGTATGTTGGCGTATGAAATTGGACTTTAACGAATGCCAACACGCATGCAGAGCGGGTCATGTCGCTTTCAGGTAACAGTTATTGGAGATATAATTGCCACAATGCCTGCACCTTTTATGCTACGGCATCGATGGAGAGAGAGGCAGCGCATGCAGAGTGGGTCATGTCGCTTTCAGGTAACAATTATAGGAGATATAATTGCCACAGCGGCTGCCACCTTTTGCGCTGCGGCACCGACGGATAGAGAGGCAACGCATTCATAGCGGGTCATGTAAACTATCCGTTGGACCTCTATGGTGCCTATATAAGCCGGGCTCTATGGGATGTTGGCACAAGTGAAGAAAACAAAAGCTAGTGTAGGCAGCAAAATGAGAGAGACCAAGTCGGCATGAGTTCCCCTCGCCGCGAAGAAAAGCATGTAGTGTAGACATTCCTGAGGAAATCGAGGCCCCCATGTGTTTGTGCGGTGACATTTGCAAGCTGATAAAGTCCATTTCACTTTCTGACACCTATGGGAGAAGGTATTAATGTGCTCTAACTTTGACAAAGACCAAACCGAGTGGATGCGTCGAGAGGGAAAAACCCCGATAAAAGTTCACCATTTAGTTAATTGTTGGTATAAATATAATATCATTAGAAATTTTAATTTGATATCATGCTTCACATCGTAGGGTCCGTTAGGTGAGTTCATACAATTAATGGACACAGAGCGAACTCCAGATATGGAGCGGCAAATGATGGAGGAGGGGGCAGGTAGGAGAGCTAGGTGCAATGAGAGGTGGCGCATTTTAGATCAGGAAGAGAGGCGCCGCTGTTTGCAAGAGGAGATGCGAGCAAAGAGAGAGGCTATATATGGAGCAAGAGGATAGACGGCAGAGGGAGGCCATGGAGCGAGAAGCTAAACGTGAAAGAAAGCGACAAAGGGTGGCTAGAGCAAGGGCGGCAGGAGCAGAGGCACTGAGGAAGGGAAAATATCTCCGGTGCACCCAATAAAGTGTAGAAGATTATCATGTATGTTTTAAATCCCCTAAGGCATGTTACGAGCCAGGATTAGGCTTGGCACACAAATAGGATACGTGTGCGAGACATTCTATTGATTAGTAAGTTGTATTGTTTTATGTCTGCGATAGCAGATATGTGATTGTTTAATTGTACTGTTGTTGTAAGAATGAGGAGCATATGACTCTGTATTTATGTCCTATTTATGGAGTAATGTCCCCGGATTTAACCACATGTAATGCCACCGGACTTAACCACATGCAATGTCTAGGTATTTACAATAATTACAAAATTATATAGTAAATTCTACACATGAAGTTACATACAGAGGTATATGGACATGGAACGATACGAAATGTTAACGACAAGCTTAAATAGGCTGAGTCTTCAACGGCTATCTTCTGGCTCAGCGGGTAGCTTATTCAAAGCGGATATGAGTTAATAACAGGGCGTGTGGGGGCAGTAACTTGTCGCTCTCGGTGCCCTCACCCTTGCCACCCTTGGCGAGGGCGCATTTCCCTTGCCGCCCTCGGTGAGGCGCCCGCTCCTATCCGCCCTCAGCAAGGGCGCCTTCGCCCTTGCAGCTCGATAGAGGGCAGCAACCTCTAAATGTCGCCCTCCCCGAGGGCGCTTGGGGCATTTTTACAATTGGATCTAAAGTATGGGCACGTTTTGGTTTGGCGTTTTTTTTTTGGCAAACAGTGAAATTTTTTTGTTCTTCTCCGACGAGCTTTTTGGCAGCCAGATCCGATGAACACAGAGTGATGGCTTGGCAGGTCTATAAAAGAAGATAGGTAGGAGAAAGCTCATCTCCATTTTTTAAAAACTTTATCATACAAGTAAGAAAATTTGGGTTTTTCTGTTGAAAACTTGGTTATTTACTTGTTGAAACTTGGGTGTTCCTCACAAAAAAATCTCGTTTGCGCACAGTTTTACCATTGTTTGTTTCATGTAAAATCAAGGTTCGTTTATGTGAAACCTCGATTTTCATCCTGTGAAACTTGGTTTTAAGTGAAATTGAAGTTTTCTATAAGCAAAATATGCTCATGCCAAACTTTTGGATTGTATGTGAAAAACTTCGCTTCATATGTGGTCAAACTTAGTTTTAAGGTTTTGCTCACCGCTAGTCGCCTGGGCGGTGGCATACCGAGTCAGTCAATTTTTTGAATCAAGAACGCGCAGAGGAGGAAGAAGGGGGAGGAGGAAGGAAGGAGCGGAGCGGCCGCTTGGTTATTTACTTGTTGAAACTTGGGTGTTCCATATAAAAAAATCTGGATTGCACACAGTTTAACCTTTGTTTGTTTCATGTAAAATCAGGGTTCGTTTATGTGAAACCTCGATTTTCATCCTGTGAAACTTGGTTTTAAGTGAAATTGAAGTTTTCTATTAGCAAAATATGCTCATGTCAAACTTTTGGATTGTATGTGAAAAACTTCGTTTCAGATGTGGTCAAACTTAAGTTTTAACAGAACTAAACTTTTGGGGTTATGCTCTATAACTTGGTTCTCTGCAGTGGGTTTTTCAAGTTTTCGCTAGCACATTGAAGTTTAGTACATGATCAAGTTTTCGGGAATTATCTTTCAGATTTTTGTGCCAACGTCGTGCTAACGCCAGCTGTCTGATTCATCTGACGAGATTTGTGGCGTCCGTCTTATTTAGGGCCTGTTTGGATCCATTAGCACTAACAATTAGCTGCTAATATTAGCAGCTAAGGATCCAAACAGACCTGCTAAAAACTGCTAATTGTTAGCAGCTAACAATTGCTAACAATTATCTCATTAGCACCTTCAAAGCTGCTAACAACTGCTAATAGATGGTAAAAACACTGCTTTGCCCCTACCAAATGCAGGCGACTGTGCAGGAGTCGGTCCCTAAGTTTTAACATAACTAAACTTTTGGGGGTTATGCTCTAAAACTTGGTTCTCTGCAGTGGGTTTTTCAAGTTTTCGCTAGTACATTGAATTTTAATACATGATCAAGTTTTCGGGAATTATCTTTCAGATTTTTGTGCCAACGTCGTGCTAACGCCAGCTGTCCGATTAGCTAGCTATTAGCTGTTAGCTGCTAACAATTAGCTGCTAATGGATCCAAACAGGCCCTTAATACATACACAAATAAGATAAGAGGGTGAGGTCTAGTCGTTCATTATATTGTATATATGATGAGATCGGGTTTCCAAACTTCCAATCAACGGATGGCCGGCTCTTGCTGTTGTCGATAGGGCGTCCATTCCGAGGTCCTTTTTAGTCGTAGTTGTCAGTACCGTTGTTTTTTAAGGGAGAAATTTAAGTGAGAAAATGTGCTTGACAGGTATTTTATTCTTCTTAAGAGAAGTCGTTAACATATACATCAATCTTAATTATTACGACTCTCCGGTCCAGGTTATTACTTATTCTAGGGACACATTTTTTATTTCAGTGAGTCAGACTTTGGTAATAAATTTCTCTCATTGTATATCGTCAATTGCTACAAAATAGTATGTATTAAAAGAAAATACCCATTAATGTAACTTTTGTTCAGTACAAATATATGAATTTTTAAGTTTTTTATATTTATTTAATTTTTTTACCTAAAAATATATTTCGGATTTGAAATTAAACAAATCTATACCCCGCTCGCCACTTCAAATGGCGATCGCCACTTGAAATGGCGAAAGGCCGCCCTCCGTCAGCTTCCGGCCGTTTGTTGGGCCCTCTCGCCGTTTCAAATGGTGAGAGGTACCTTTCGCCGTTTGGGTCCACCACAGAGGTTCCAGTAGGTTTTTAATTCCAAAAAATTTTATTAAATTTTAAAAATAGCAGGAAACTCTTAAAAATTCTAGGAAAATTCCTATGGGAAACGCTACCGCCTGCACGTCCGGCGCGTCCGACGTGCGCGCGCTGCGCGCACGAACGTGCGGGGGGTTGGGCACTGTGCGCATGCATCCAAGGACGCGGGGCCCACATCATTTTTTCTTTTGAATGGCCATAATTTTTGACTGGGTGCTTCAATCCACAAACCGTTTGCGCCAACGTATTTCTCATATTTTTTCGAACAAAACAAGATATATGTTGCCATATAACTCTTCAAACTTACCTGATGAAACTTGGGTTTCGCCTACTGAAACTTGGGTTTCGTCTACTGAAACTTAGATTTCATATTCGTTAAACTTGCCGAACTGCCAAGTTCCATCAGGTTTAATGCAAGTTTCATCAAGTTTCAACAGGTTTCATCCAAGTTTTTTCAAGTTTCATCAGGTCAATTCAAGTTTCAACAAGTTTCATCCAAGTTTCATCAGGTTACAACAAAGTTTCATCCAAGTATCATCAGCACACGGACAAGTTTCATCAGCACACAGCCAAGTTTCTCTAGTATAGGTGTAAGTTTCATAAGTGCTTCTTCTAGTTTCACAAAAAAAAGGTGAAAAATCAAAAAATTTAAAAAGTATTTAAAATGGGTTGCTCTCGATTTTAGATGAATTATGAAATTTATTCCACGCATTTTGAACACTGTTTGAATTTTATACAAAAATCAAAAGTTTAATTGAAAATTTAATCAAAGGACGACTGACAAGCACTGGACTACTGCATTGCTAACTAGTCACACCTGGGGAGCACCGAGGTGCATTGGATCTGCGCGTTGCCGATGGACCAGGCAGGTCCGGACCGAGCGCCAGGCGTCGGACGTCTGACGCCTGGCGCTCGCCAATTCCTATAGACAAAGTAAATTATAAGGAATTTTACTAAAGCCTATAAGCATGTATGCTCTATTAGAATTTTGTAAATAAAAATTATATATCCATTCTAGGGTATCTATATCCATTTTAGGATACCGTAGAATGGATAAATAATTTTTATTTACAAAATTTCAATAAAACATACATAATAAAAGGCTTTAGTAAAATTCTTTGTAATTTTCATTTTTAAAATTTAAGACAATTTTTTGGAAATAAAAATCCACTAGGAACTCCGTGGTGGACCCTCTCGTCATTTGAAACGGTGAGAGGGCCCACCCAACGGCCGGGAGCTAATGGAGGGCGGCCTGTCGGCATTTCAAGTGGCGATCGCCATTTGAGGTGTATTTTTACTTGATTTTACTTAATTTTAAATCTGAAGTGTATTTTTAAGTAAAAACATTCAAATAAATATAGAAAACTTGAAAATCCGCTTGTTCGTGGACGCCTGCACTGCGGAGCTGCTGCAGGCGATTTTTCCCACCCACCTCACTTGACGCGCGCCCGAGATCCACGCGCATGGCGCGCTGCAGGTACACTCGCAGCGCTCCGCAAGCAAATCCTGGCTGCAGGCACGCGCTCTGTGCTCCACATGCAAATTCCTAGCAAGGCGAAGTGGCGCGTGAATGTCCTAGGAGCAACGTATGAAGTTTATTCACTGTTTTTCCTTATGTGAAAAAATATTTTTATTTAATCAGATCAATGTAAATAAGATGCTACCTCCGGTCACAAAAAGAAGTCGCTGTTGACTTTTCGAGACATCTTTGACAATTCGTCTTATTCAAAAAAGTTATGTAAATATCATTTATTTTGTTGTGATTTAGTTTATTATTAAATATATATTTTAAGAATGACTTATATTTTTTATATATTTATAAAAAATATTTGAATAAGATAAATGATCAAAGACCTGTGCAAAAGTCAACGGCGACTTCTTTTCATGACCGGAGGGAGTATAAAATATATCAATAATAAATCATAGTTAGTTCTTGTCTTTTTTCTTATAGTCTAAATTGTTTTCACTTCATTTACATTATTTTTTCAGTTTCTCCATATGTGAAAAATCTATATCTTTGTACTGAAAAAGGAGTTGCCTACACCTAACCCCAAAATGCATGCGTCCGCGTTCTAGCCACTCCCATTATGTTACACTTATGATACGTAACACTATGACTGTATAACACCTATACCTTTCTTAAATATAAATGCTCCCTATGTGCATGTGAATTTATTGGCATTTTTTTCATGTCTACCCTTACTTATCACACAATTCTTTTTCATGCATTTATAAATAACTCTCGTATGATATTCTTTCATATTTTCAAGGTATTTATAGCATGAGTAGCAAGGCCTTTTTTTCTTGAGTTTCTCGTAGTTTCATAGCTTCCTTATTATTCTATGTGTTAATTGAAAATACACCATATGCAGAAAAACGAAGTATTTTGATTTGAGATACTTTACTAGAGGCAGCATGAATATTGTTTCCTTTGTTTTACGGGACTCACTTGTACACAGTCGCCTGCATCTGTGGCAAACATGTAGGCGATTTTTTAGCCGTTGGATTTTGATCCAATGGCCCAATCCATTATGTCGACGTCCGGGAAACCGGGGGTTCCCCTGAGGCGCGGACCGCAAGAGATTTGTACGAAATGAGAGCTCCTACGCCTAGGCCGCACGCGGCTTGGGGCCAAGGCAAGGAGGCAGGGAAAGGGAGAATGGCAAATCAGAGAGAGAGACAACAATACTTAGGCCCTGTTCTTTTGAGCTGATCTGAACAACTGAACGGCTGAAATGACTGAATTTCAAGAGCTTCTCGAGGTAGTCTCGAGATTCAGATACATTTCGTTTGACTTGCTTTTTAAAGTATTAGGATCCACCTTCAAAACAGCTAAAAACGGACTCAAAACTCAAAGTATATGTGTTTTTAAAACGTAGATAAGTCATTAAGCTGTTAAGCCGTTAAGCTGACTCGGCGGGAAGCGTAATAACTTCGTATAGCATACATTATACGAAGTTATACGAAGCGGTGTGATCGTCCTGGTAGCAAATCCTCTGACGTAACTGCCCTCTGACTTTGAGTCACTGACATGTGGACCCATGTGGTACTGTGGCCCACATATCAGTGGCCAAATAAAGTCAGAGGATATGCTTCCGATCTTCCTTGCTCAAAGCTTACATGGGTAGAGCGCTCGCACGACAGATTGGGCGGAGCACTCACCTAAACTGGAGAGTGTGCATGCGTGTGTGTGTGTCGAGTGGATCGATCGGGGATCCCCTTCCCGGAGGGGGAGAGGAGCTATTTATAAATTTACAAGTGGGACTTGTGGTGGGCCCCAGCTAATGAGTGCATTGGGCCCTATTTAACTCCCTTCGTGAGTTGCGGCTTCCAAGGTTCTGATCCAGAGCTTCCTAGGGGCACTCCCTCGACTTGGATTGGTATCCTCTGACATCCCATTGGCAATGTCACTGTTCTATAGTATCCTGAAATTCCGTTCATATCAGCCATCGGATCCAAAATGAATGGCTGATATTTAGTGCTACAGTAAAACCGCTGCAGCATTAAATAGTACCTCGCTACAATGAAACTGCGCTTCACTATTTTTGAACAGTACCCAACTCGATCTTATCTCTCTGTTTTTCATCCAGCGACGAGGAAATAATGTCAGAGTACTGTAGCACGGTGACATTGCTTTGCAACGTCAGAGGATATGAATCGTCTCGACCTCGATTGCCTCTGAGGAAAGACAAACAATTAGGTAAAGGCTTGTCAATCGCGTATCACGCGGGTTGAGTATTGTCCGTGCTGCCAGTGTAGTGGAGGGTGTGTTGCTGCTGGCTCTGCCACGTGCCCCACATCCACCGGATGCGTCTGGTGGCGCACCGGACGTGTCCGATGAGCGCACCAGCACCACTCTCAAACTTTCTCTCTTCTCTCTCTTCTCGGCTCCAGCTAAGGCTCAGCTTTTGGCTCTTTTGTCGACTATTGGACTCGGCGGGAAGATTACGAGCCTTTAGGCGAGAGGTTTCGTGCCTACGGAAAATATCTAGCCCAAAGACTTAGCGCCTACAAAATCTCGAACAATTGTATCTATTGAGACCCATGTGTAGGGTACCCTGATTTGATGGTGAATATATGTGACAAGATAGAATTTGAAGTGTTTTGAAGAGTTTTTAATCGTGCATTTGTGGAAATAGCCGTCAAATTGGAACCGGACCATTGTGCTGAGTTTGGGCTAGGTAATAGTTTTGAACGGACGTAGTCCGATTGAATTTATTAAGCTGACACGTGGTGTGTTAGGGTTTGCTAATTGTGCTGTCATGAATGGATTATAATGTTAGTAATTCTGTGATGGACTAACCTTGCAGATGAGGTAAGGTGTGTTGGTTTCGTGTGTGTTCACCTCCGTGATGTAGGTATCGGCGGATATATACGTGGCTGATGCTTTGCGGGGACAGCTAGAGGCTGGTGCGTCCGAAGGCGTGTAGGCGACCGGGTTCGATGACTTGGTGGTAAAATGAGGTGGTACTGTCGAGAAGCTTAGGCATGACAAGGAATCCGAGGCAGCTGGAGGCTGCGGCGTCGATAACCTGGTGGCGAAGCTGGTTCGACCGGTGGGCCCAGGCGTGGACTGGCAACCGAGGAAGCTGCAAAGATATTTTTCGAGGGAATATGTGGAGAATATTCCCTTTTGGGAGTGTATCTTGTAGTGTGTGAGTTGTACACCACTCGTACTCAAATGAAATGTGGAGATGGGCTATAGAGTTTAGGGCATCTCACCCTTGAGCTATAAATAGAGGGGGAGGGGAGCACCTACTCCTCATCTCCTTAGAGCTAAAAATTTCAGAAATAGAGAGGGTGCGTTGGGTGTGTAAGGGTGTCTTCTAGAGTGCTTGTAACCACATCGAGTGTGCTTTGTAATCCCCCAACTTCTATCCAATTAAATCATTCTTCTCCATGACTATATTGCGTTGATTTGGCTCTAGGTTTTTGTTTTTCCCTTTTTAGAGCTCTTGTTTGGAGATTAATCTTAGTGATTTCTTGCTGGTTATTGGTAGTCTGTGATGCCTTTAGGTTGGTAATATGATTTGATACACACTTTGCAACCATATGAGAGGCAAAAGATCAAGTTCTTAACTTGTTGCTAATCTGTCCAAAAACTTTTATCCGTGCAGCAGTCAGTAAAAGATTTTTAGAAAAATCTAAAAAAAATCATTTTTGAATGATTCTAGTTGGAAAAGATGCATGACTAATATACCCATATGTGGTAAAATTTTGAGATCCACTGGTTTCCCCGTTTAAGAGCTATGAGGTGAAAACCGAGCCCCAAACTTTCTGCTAGAAGTTCTTGACAGCTCTTGGTGTTTGATTTTTCATATTTTCAGTGAAAGTTTTTTGAGAAGTTTTTTTTTCAAAATTCATTGCTAAACAGGGATAAAAATTCGCAAAAAATCTAAGAGCACCAGAAAGCCACCATTCTTCTCCCCCAAGTAGAAACAAATTCTGAATAATCTGCTTGATCTTTCTTGGCTTGATCTTCTTTTCTAAAGCAAGCTTTGAATTAATTCCTCTCTTTTGAACACTTGACAACCAGAATTATGAATAAAAAAATTCCCACATATTTCATGACACTTAGTCATGCATGCTATGGGTACACATAATAGTCAAGTTGTTCGGGTTTTGCTGAAAACGGTAGCGTCGAAAATTTGTGGCGTCTATTCACTCCCTCTAGCCGCCTAGCTCGGGTCTTCAGTATCACTCCGGAACCCTCTCAAACTCAGGAGACCTGACAAATCTCGAACCCTATTGAACAGTAAGAAGAGATAAGATCAATGGACTCGGAGTGCTCAATGGGACCCTACAGCCAGAGAGAATACCTGCACCGGCGTCTTGATCACGCCAACACGCACACAAGAAAATAGAAGAAATATTAAATAAGATCCTTAATGTTGTGGCTTCAGCTGCCAACGTGTCATCAATCGCCAAAACCACATGGCCATGGGGTCATGGACTTAAAGAGAACCTTGGACTCCACGGGCTTGTCCTTAAGCAGGGGCACGACCAAGCAGATTATCTTACTGGATTCAAGCGCTTCTGGGGGCATTGGCTAGCTAAGTGGCCCATCTGCTGACAATTGTAACAGTGAATAGTGGCAAGTCCACCTGTTGTTGGCCTAGAATAGCAGAGTGTTGTGGTGGCGCATTGGGACGGAATGCCTGAGTTGGAACTCCCTGCTGGACAGGCATAGCTGGACGAGACTGGTGCGGTACAAAGCGAGGCCTCGAACTTGTGAAACCCCATGGGCTTAGCCCAAACCGGCCCACTTAAGGGGTGATTAAAAGGCAGTTTAGGAGGGGAGGAAGGCCGACAGTTTCCTAGGGAAGGAAACCTAGCCGTCGCCCCACCCCCCCACGCTGCCGACCTAGCCGGGTCGCGCCGCCCCCGTCCCCGGCCGTGGCAGCGCCGCCGCCGACCGAAGGCCGCGCCGTCGTCCTCGCCGCCGTGCCACGCCGGTGCTGTGCCGCTGCCGTTCCTGCCGTCCAGTGCCGCGTGCCGCCGCCCAGCGCCACACCGCTGACGCCGTCCAGTGGCTATGCCACTACCGTCTCGTCACCCTGCTGTCTTGGTTGGAGACCGACGGGAGAGAGGCAAGGGGAAAGTGGTGATAGTGAGGAAGGAAGGTAAAGATCGAGATTAGGTCTTGTCCTCCTTATTGTTACTGTAAGATCAAGCCTCC
>SPJY01000750.1:0-10950 GCA_005191435.1 Raddia distichophylla | reverse complement strand
GTTATATATTCAGCTTTACAAACAACTAACTTCAGCTCAGCCAGCTTATTCATTCGAATCAGCCACTCCAAACATGTGTATGCTATATGGGAAAAAGGGTAAATTAAAAAACTATGATGAGCCATACACCATGGGAAATATCTCTGTGTGAAGCCGAAACTGTTAAAACTAATTACGATTAGCAGATCAAGTGCTATTCTTTTTGACTCATCTGATTTGTGGATCTAACCAAGGTCGGTGACCAACCATCAACCATAGGTTGTTTATCCAGACTGTCGGCCTAAAAGAGTTGTCGATGAAAAAGGTCCATCTATGATAGACTCTAGATATTGTGAGGCATTAGGCATGAATTGGTCTGGTTCAAAGATTAGGGTCAATCAACCCTAAGCTTCAATAGGGCTAACATTTGCAAAAAAAAAATCGACAGCTAGCATGCACACCATAATCGTACACCCTAATCTCCAAGATGCTAGCATGCAAAACTAAGGCCATGTTCTTTTCAGCTTCATGGCTTAACAGCTTAACGACTTATCTACGTTTTGAAAAGACATATGATTTGAGTTTATTGAGTCCTTTTTTTTTGCTGTTTTGAAGGTGGGTCGTAACGCATCAAAAAGCAAGCCAAATGAAATGGATCCGAATCTCGAGATTATCTCGAGAAGCTCTCGAAGTTCAGCCATTTTTAGCCGATCAGCTGTTCAGCCGTTCAGATCAGCTCAAAAGAACAGTACCTAAATCAATGGTTAATTAGCTGCTAGTATCATCGACCCTAAGCCTCACTGGGATTGATCGATGCTATCTTAGTGTTGACACCTATTGAGGGTCGAAAAAATTATGTCATGGTCAAAGTACCCATGATGTTAGGTCGAAAACACTAGCATTTGTCCTTGGATTCGGTGTCCAAGGAAAAGCTCGAGAAGACCATGGAGGAGCCCCTCTTGAGGGCTGTCGTGACCCCAGTACTTGTAATGGGAATCCAGCACCACGAGGCGATAGTCTTGTCATCTTGGTCTTCTTCGTTGACTTTCATACACTCTTGAGATCCTTGCGGAGATGACGTTGATGCAATAAGTTACACATTATACAATCAACACAAATTTAAATAACAAGATCGTATAATATAAAATAGATAACAGGTAGCCGCATCACAATAAGAAATCCAAAACCCGATGCGGTCATGTAACATCCCAAATTTTAAAATCAATTTGGCACGTTAATAATTCCTTTAACCGCATGATTTAAAATATTAAAATATTTAATATGGATAGCATCATGGCATCATCATCGCATGCATAGTTTTTGAAATAAGATGTGTGTATTGGAATTTCCAAAGTAAAAACCTTATGGCAAAATATAGTATTTTATTTGATATATGAATATTTCCTTAAAGCCGAATTCTAAAGTTATTAGCAAATTTTGTTGCATCCATTCTAGTGGGCTTTCCCCGGCCCATCCCCTTTTTCCTCTCTTCTCCTCCCCTCTCCTTCTGTTTTCCCCCGCCTGGGCCGATCAGCGCCGTCCCGGCCCAAGTTTCCGGCCCATCCCCGTCGCGCCCACCTCCCAGCGCGGTGCGCGCGCCCTTCAGACCCGACTGGCCAGTGGGCCCCGTTGGGCAGTCTCTCGCGAGTGTGCCCATTGCCAATCCTTTTCGCTGGCAAGTGGACCCCACCGGTCATCCGCCGTCGTCGTCCCCTTCCTCTCAATGTCCCTCCTCTCTTCCGTGCGGCCGCTTCCCCGTCTCCGCACGCGAGCCCGTGCTTCTCCATCTGTCACTTCCCCTTCCTGCTCCTCGCTGACTCTCTCTCTCTGCGCTGCCGTCCCGTCATAGTTTAGCCGGGATTGGAACGCCGTCGTGTCCCCGTCCTTTCCGCCACGCCGCCGAGCTCGTGCCGGAGGTCGCCGACCCACCTCGCGATCGCATTAACTCCTCGCCACCCGGTCGCTGGTCGTGCGCCTATGAGATGGGGCACTGCTCCTCCTTGCCCCCTTCCGGCCGTCGCTATCCCCGTTTCGTCCCCAAGTTCAGTGATCCGCTGTTAAGCCGGCGCCGCCATCTCCTCTTCTTTCCCCTTTGTGGGTGCGAATCGCTCCTCACCCTCGGCCGATTGCAGGTTGCCTAGGCCGCGAACGCGACCGGGGAGTGGAGCCGCCGGTCCGTTCGGAGTAGCCGTGTCTGGAGCCCGCGCCCGTCGCCGTCCCCGTCGCGCTGCCTCGCCGTTCCTCTGCCCGGGTGAGCTCGCTGGACGTTTCGCCTCTTTCCATGTTTGTTTCCGACCGAAGGATTTGGGATTCGGTCTTGTCCCTTGTCGGCGCCGTGGTTACCGTGAGACGCCGCCACCATGTTCAACCGCGCCGCCTTCCTCGTGCACCCCTGGCGCCACCGAGACCATCTTTGCAATCGCCTCGCCTCCCTCCACCTTTTTGAGCCAACCGCGCGGTGGTGGATGGTCGAGTCGCCGCCGCCGTGCCCGGTGGGGAATTACTCCGCCGCCACTCCTCTGTTTGGCTCGCGTGTCACTGACGCGTGGGGCCCGTGGACCCCACGGCCAGTGGCACGGTGCCGATCTCTCCGCGCACCTAAGTGCGATCGCGTGAGGTTGTGCCGCGTTCTAGGCCGCGTCGCCGGTCGGCCCAGCAACTGGGGGAAATCTCTTTTCCTTTATGTTAATGGCAGTAGTGGAAAAGCAAGTATTAAAAATAGCATTTGCGCTGTACAAAATTCTGCAAAAATTTGTAAAAATACTTTAAATGTTTCTGGACCTTAGAAAATATAAAATAGCATGCCACCCATGCAGCATAAGTATAGTAGTTGAATGCATGGCTTAGAGGTTGCATCATTTCATGTGTGCATAATTGATTTTACTGCATTTTTCATAAATAAAAATGCATCAAAATATTTTACTAATGGATGGTGTACTGCTGTGCTTGTGTGTTCGCGCAATTAGGAGGCCAAGGTCCCGAATATCCGATCGACGACGCTCTTTTCGCCTTCCCGGGGTCCGACCAAGGCAAGTCCCCTTCGATCATACCGTGGAGCCACTTTTGTTTGTTAGAAAATATTTATTAGATCTGAAAAATATGCATGCTAGTTTAAAATGATAAACGACGTATTTGATAGACCTAGTTATCATGACCAAGTAGAAAAAGGTAAGAAATAATGTCAGGACTAAAACCTAAGGCTAAAAATAAACTTGCTTATACTCCCTTTTGTGGTGGGATAAAGTGCTTAAAAATCTCTTAAGCGAAATGTTATCGTCATTTGTGTGAAATGAGATTATTGTTGAGAAATGTTTGGGAAAAATATGGTTTAAAGATAGTGCATCAAGGGTGATGCCTAGTAGGAAAATGTTCTCCCTCTCTTCCCAAAAACCTTCCATCTAGGGAGAAATCTTTGCCGGTTGGTGTGGTACGACACCGTTTTGAGAAAACTAGGCTAAAATATCGTTTCTCCCTAGTCTAAGGACTGTTCGTCCTATGATCCTACGAACTGAGCCATAACAGTACGACCTCGAGCCCCGTTGTGGGACTGGCCTGGTCGTTAGTCCTCGAGTCTAGCGATCTTGTGGCAAAACACTTCTGATGCGTAGCCTCTTGAGGGTAAAGCGTACTCACTCTGCAGAGTTAAACCTATCATGATAGCCGTGTTTACGGTTAAGAGCGCGCGAAGGGACTGTTCATATGGTAGAATTCATTTTAAAAATCATTTTGGGAAAAGTATTTAAAAGGAAAGGCTTGTGTTGTAAAGTTGCCGAGAAAAGTTTTCGTTTGAGTTGGGTGCCACCGGTTACATCCTGGATTGGGGATCGGCCTACCAGGAATTGTTCGTGCGGAATAGATCTAGCCGTTTTGAGAAAAGAAATGAAAAAGGGTTTTATCTCGCTATGGCACTGAGGCCAAGTGGCGAGAGTAATTTGAGAAGAGCCCCAAAGAAAATGTAATGGTTTAATGTTTCCGAAATGCTTTGCCAAAACTAGGCCAATAAATGCTTCTCCGCTAAATATCCTAAGCTCTCCTTGTACTAAAACCACATCTGCATCATTTCCGACTTGCGAGTACAATTTGTACTCACCCTCGTTTTCCCCTCTCCCTTTTCAAAATTTCAACAGCTGGTTCGTCCGACTTTGGCCCGCCGTCCGAGGATGAGGATCCTGACTACGATGAGGAGGCATTTTCCAATGATGGCTATGAAGAGTAGGGTTGCGTGTTCCTACAACCTTCATGCCTTTGGAATAAATAAAAAATTGAGTAAATTACACTTTTGCCCCCGGAAGTTGGACGAAAATCTCACTTAGCCCCCTAAACTTTGTTTTGTGTCACGTGGCCCCTAGAAGTTGTTTCCGTATGCCATAAAGCCCCAGAAAGTCGGATTTTGTTGCACCACAACCCCCGGAAGTTGGCTTTGGGTGCTGAAAAAATTAGCCTGCGTGACACCCGGAAACAACTTCTAGGGGCTGCTTGACACAAAATAAAGTTTAAGGGGCCAAGTGAGATTTCCGTCCAACTTTAAGGGGCAAAAGTGTAATTTACTCAAATAAATTCGTAGATGTTGTATTAGGCCTGTATCGTTGTGTACTCTATATTGCGGCCTGCGAGCCATTGCTTGTGTAATGTATTGGACTAAGTTCCCCTCATTGTAATAATCGGAACATTGGTAATGTATCGTTTTTGTTTAACTGTGTGTACCAGCCATAATCCTTGGGACTAGTACGTCTTTACGCAGGTGGAATCCGATTTGTAAATCGGGTGCCGACAGGTCAACCTCAACCATTGTTTTAAAGTACGAACGTAAGCAGTTAATAACAAAGTACCATAGTTCCACAATGGACAAAAGATCAAACGAAAACATCGACAATCTAGGCCTTAGCCTTGCTGCAGGTACGAGGGCCCATCTGTTGTTTGGCGGCATTGACCTCTTCCTCCCATTGGGTCTTCTCGTCCACGAAATGGCGTTTAGCATCCTCCAACTGACGCTTCTCCTCCTCAAAGTCTTGCTTCTGGTGAAGCAAGCTCGCCCTATCAGTCTGCAGTCCTTTGTTTGCTTCATTATACTCAAGGATATGAACGTTGATTTCGGTGGTTCAACGGTCGTTTTTCTCCTTGATCTTCCTCATGTCTTTGGCGAACTTGGACTTTTTCTTACGGAGTTCGCTCTCCTCAACATCGATTTCATCGCGCCAGTTGAGGATAGTGTCATACTCCTCCTCCAACTGTTTTATCCTTGTCGCGGTACTGCTTTACCTTGGCCTCAAGCATCTTTCTTAAGTTGGTAGCCCTTTCCCTCTCATTGTCCAACGCCTCGTCCTTCTCATTCATCTCCAGAGCAGTCAACTCCAACTCCGCCTCTCAATGGCGAATCCACCTGTCGGGGATAAAAATACGGCCCATTGCCATGGCCCACTCCCTGACGGCCCAATCGAACGGCCTACCAGGGCTCAGCTTCCTGGAAGGTTCTATCTGGCCCATATGCACCTTGCCGAACAGCTTCCTGGCTGGCATGGTGTGTAACGGCCAAGGGATCCTGTTTGAGTCCGTCTCGAACAGAGTTCTGCGCGACTACGTGAAGACCCGGACGTGGTTTCCCGGATTGGATTAGGAGTCGTGATCCCCAAGATTAGGAGATTACCTTATCTACTGTAGATTGTATTTGGCATGTATGAGTTCGTTACGATCTCGTAGTTAGCCCGGCCTGATATTCCTCGGTAGGTCGGTTTGCTCCGTACTATATAAACAGGGCCCCTATGGCGTTTAGAGGGACCCCCTGGCTAATAGATTTCGCATACTACTCGCCGAGACCTGCTGATCTCGTCGAGTTCCACCTGTAATCCTCTTCGATATAAAGAATGGCTAGACGTAGGGCTATTATCTCTCCCGAGAGGCCTGAACCAGGATAAAAACCCCTGTCAGAAAAAACGCCGCACAGCTGTCAGTGCGACCCCCGAGAGCCCCTCTCCATCTCTCGAGTGCCCCTCTCGCCCCTGTTAGGGTTTCCCCCCTGCCGGCGGCGGCGCGAGTTGCCAGCTGCCCGCCGCCGGCAGGAGCTCCGCACTCCTCCCATCGGTGCATCCTCCCCTTTGGAGCAAGCTAGGTGGGGAACTTCACCTTTTTCCTTCCTCCATCTCCTCTCTCCAGATCTGGGCTGTGCGTGTGCTTGGAGGCCGACGGCGGCGGTGGCCTCTGCTGCGGGCATGGGGGCGGGTGAGGAGCCCTCTCCACCTCTCCTGCCTCTCTCTCTTGCTGGGGGGTGAGGCCCTCGGCGGTGGCCGCCGCCGGCGAGCGCGGGTGAGTCTGCCTCGGCGGCTCTGGATCGGCGACGAACCTCGGGCTCGAGGCTTCTTCTCCCTCCTCTCGTGCTAGCAGGCCCGATCTGGTGTGGTGGCGGAGGTGGATTTGGGGTTTGTATCCCCTTTTCCCCTTTTACTTTTCCCTTTTGGCCAGATCTGATGGAGTATTTGGAGACGTGCGGCGGGCGGTGTCGGCCGGCGGCAGGTGGAGGTCGGTGCTGGGGGCGACGTCTTCGCCCCAGTCCGGCCCTCCTTCGGCTCTGTTGGCTGCTCCGCCCTGGATGGCGACTCAGGGCCTGTCTTCGACGCCCTCCCCGCTTGCCTCTTTGTCTTCCTCAGGGACGGCTTGAGAGGGACCTACTTGCAACTTCCCCCTGATCTCGCTGTTGATCTGGGGGCCGGCGTGTCTGTCGTCGGTGGTGGTGTGCTCCCCTTATCTTGATCTCCGCTCGGCAACGATGGGCGGAGGAAGTCGGTGGCGGATGTGGCCTGAGACGACTGCGTGTTGTGTTGGTCGGTTCGGTCAGGCACAATGCTCCGGTCTGGCCTTGTCGTGCTCCGTCGGGGTGCCGGTGGCTCGGATGTTTCAAGTATTGGGGGTTTGCATCCCGTTGTAAGGTTCTGTGTGTTTGGGGTGCGCACTCGGGCGCTTGTACTGGTTCTTGTCCACCTTTGTGTGTCTTGAACTTTGTAAGTTTCCCGCTGTTGAATGAATGCATGGTGCATTTTCTCAAAAAGATAAAAACCCCTGTCTCCTGTTCGTTGCTGTTCGTGGTTGTTCGGCGTGTCTCCTATCTCCTCTTTGAAGAACCTTGGTTGACTTGGGTCGATATCCCAACCGTCGACACCACCATTCCTTCTTGCGGAGAAGGATGTCACGATGCCTAACCTCATCTTTCCTATTCTTTTCATCCTCACGCGGGGCCCCCAGCAAGCCCTTGTAATTCTCAACATCCGCATCCTTGCAGATGTAGAGACGATCCAGCGCCCTCAAGTACTGCACCGTGGTGGTCAACGCCGGCGACTCCTCGCCCTGGGTGGAAGCCACATCACTGGGCTCATCAAGTGGAGCACTGACGCGCCAGGTAGGAAGATAACGAAACGGCGTGTCCTCCAACCGAACCCGGTTGGTCTCCGTGATGTGCAGAATCGCGAGCCTAGCGGCCTCCTGCCGACCAATTGTGTCATCCTCGTTGAAGCTCACAAACTCCAAAGATGCCCCTCCTCCTCGGGGCGCTTGGGTGAGATAGCCAGCTTGATCTTCTAGTGAGGGCACTGCCTCAGGATCTCGAACTCACACTCGTAGGTGGGTAGGGGTGTGGGGTACTCCAGAAATCCCAACAAGTCGTTGAGGGTAGCAACCAACCCTCCCTCATCAGTGGCAGTGGTGTTCTTCAGTGAGGCCATCTAGAACAAAGAAGGGGAACGCCGGTTAGAAAAATGGTGAGAGAATAGATGCATTAAAACAGATAAAGAAAGTTTTTAAACTAATTTTGAAATGATTCAAAGTTCTAAGAGTTTCACTAGCTACAACGTCCTAAGGTCAACACCGCTCTGATACCAACTTTATAGTGACCCCAGTACATGTAATGGGAATCCAGCACCACGAGGCGATACTAATCCCAGTTTAGTATATTGTGATGGACAACACGGTGGAATCATCGCAGTGTATTTAATTAAAGTGAAATACAAGTAAATAATAGCATTTTATTATAGAAGAAACTGGCATACCAGTCGAATAGTCCATACGGAATTAAACATTAAGAAGTAAAACATCAGAGCGTTCAAATTAAATAACTACGTTGAGATACAGGGTGTCAACCCGGACACCTTAACTAGCCTTGAGCTCCCTCGTCAGGGCCTTCCTGATCCTGACCGAAATCTGAATAAAAAAATATCTGCGAGCAATTTAATGAGTACGCGGCTACCCAGCAAGCAATCCTTAAATATGAGTGCAGGGTCATGGAGGGAATTAGGTTATTTTACCCAAATCCTACTTCTAGTCATATTTTAGTTGTTCAAGTTTTAGTTCGGTGAATGCATGTAAAGACTCTCGATATCCAAAAGAAGGTGTATCTCGCACCAGGCCAATCCCAGCCTACTCTAGTCATGATTATTTTGAAAAGAGGTGAATCTATATGTGCAAACCTTCCAAACTCGTACATATCCGTGGACACGGCTATCATGATAGTTTTAACTTTGCAGAGTATGTACAACTTTCCCCACAAGCCCCGTCTCATCCACTAGGAGAAATGGTACAAGACTTTTCCAGCCTACTCCACCCACCACTTCACCTGCCCTCTCTTTTGGTTTCCCCGGCCTCGCCTGTGTCCGCCACAGTAAGGCGCCTACTACGTCTGGACACCACCCGGGGCGTTCCCTAATTAAGCCATTCGGTCTCAGGGACGCACCTACCTCTCAGAGGAGATTGCAAGCCTCCTCCTAGGGCAACAGTGACGAAACGTAACCGAACAACCTACGAGCAAGCGGTTATTGGGTTTTGTAGTGTACTAAGCCAGGGCCGAAGGCATAAGTGGCTGTACGGTAAGGTTTGGATCAGCAATACACAAGCTTGGGTCCTTAATAGAGGAGACTGTCTGAACACCACCTCGGTCCTAGAAACACCTCTACCGAGTCTCCTCTAAACAATTTACACAAGTTTTACTTGATTAAATTTCATTCAAAATCACCGCTAAGAGGTATATGCCTTAAAGGCACAATTTTATAGTGAATCCCAAATGCAATCCTACATATCTAGTCAAGGATAGGCTAGGAAAAGTACAACAGGTTCACAAAGGTGGCTCAAACATATTAATAGATTATTAACATGCTTAGGTACGCATGCCTAAATTCCATGCATGCAGATAATTCAAAAAAATAGACAACAATAAATTATATTATAAAACTAGGAGAGAATATGTTATTATGCTTGCCTTCGAAAAATTCCGCACTTTGAGGGTACCACATCGGTTCCGGGCAACAATTCGAGCAACAATCGCACCCACCGTCTAAACAGTAAAACAACAAACAATATAATAGCAAGATAGACAAAATAATTATTAAATATACAGAAAAATTCTTGGATTTAAATGTGATTTTTAGGCTCCAAAATCATTCAACTTGGAGTTACAGAGCTCACTAGACAATTCGGGGAAGTTTCGGCATAAATAGAAAATTTTAGGAAAAAGAAAAACCCATTTAACCCCTAATTGGGCCGAACCGACGGATCGGGGGCCCGCGCGCACGGCCAGGTCCGACGCGGCGCGGCTGATAGGTGGGGTCCACCGGCCAGCGAACCCCAGCGGCTGGCGAAACGGCTACCTCTGACAAGCGGGGCCCACGGCTTGGCCGGGCCCACTTGTCAGCGACCTTGGCTGGAACTGGCTAGGGTGCGATGAACCGGCGCCGGCGTCAGCGGCGGGTCCCATGGGGACACGCGTTGCTCTATTATTGGGCGACACGGCGGGATTTGCGGCGTCGTCGGCGCGGTCCTATGCGGATGCGTTTTGCGGGCCCCGCCGGGACGCGCGTCACAGGCGATTGGTGCGGCGCGTGTGGCGCGCGCGGCGCGGCGAGCGGTTGCGCTGGGGTGACATGGCGGCGGGCAATTGGCTCCGGATCTCCCGCCGGCGGCGTGAACGCCGAGGATTGCCGGCGACCATGGAGACAGGTAACTACGGCGAGCTCTACAGATGGAAAACAACACCAAAATGGGCGATCCGCATATGCATTTTGACCGTCTCGACGAGATCTAGCTACTGGTACCATCTACATGTCGATTTTCCTACGGGAAAATGTGTTTACCTCAAAAACGTCCTCGGGAGAGTGGATCTTGAGCCGTAGGTTTAGGGTTTGGTGGTGGGGAGTGGAGTGGCCGGCGAGGAACAGTAGAGGAGGGAAACGGCTACCTCTGACAAGCAGGGCCCACGGCTTAGCCGGGCCCGCTTGTCAGCGACCTTGGCTGAATCTGGCTCGGGTGCGATGAACCGGCGCCAGCGTCAGCGGCGGGTCCCATGGGGACACGCGTTGCTCTATTATTGGGCGACACGGCGGGATTTGCGGCGTCGTCGGCGCGGTCCTATGCGGATGCGTTTTGCGGGCCCCGCCGGGACGCGCGTCACAGGCGATTGGTGCGGCGCGTGTGGCGCGCGCGGCGCGGCGAGCGGTTGCGCTGGGGTGACATGGCGGCGGGCAATTGGCTCCGGATCTCCCGCCGGCGGCGTGAACGCCGAGGATTGCCGGCGACCATGGAGACAGGTAACTACGGCGAGCTCTACAGATGGAAAACAACACCAAAATGGGCGATCCGCATATGCATTTTGACCGTCTCGACGAGATCTAGCTACTGGTACCATCTACATGTCGATTTTCCTACGGGAAAATGTGTTTACCTCAAAAACGTCCTCGGGAGAGTGGATCTTGAGCCGTAGGTTTAGGGTTTGGTGGTGGGGAGTGGAGTGGCCGGCGAGGAACAGTAGAGGAGGGAAACGGCTACCTCTGACAAGCAGGGCCCACGGCTTAGCCGGGCCCGCTTGTCAGCGACCTTGGCTGAATCTGGCTCGGGTGCGATGAACCGGCGCCAGCGTCAGCGGCGGGTCCTACGGGGACATGTGTTGCTCTCCTATTGGGCGACGGTGACGGAACGGTCGGGCGCGCCGGGGAACGTTGC
>SPJY01000737.1:0-18159 GCA_005191435.1 Raddia distichophylla | reverse complement strand
CCAAAATTAAATGAAGAATGGTAAAACCCACGTAGGAGGAGAGCGACCTAGGAGGCCATTTCCAGTGACCCTTGGGATGTGCTTTGCTAGCAATTGCTCTTTTTAATCCTATGGATGCATTCAAAAGTTTGAAAAACAAAAATCTGCTAGTTAGTTGAGCTGTTGATTTGAAGCTATTTTGCTTTCAACTGGTTGCATGTGGTGTTCTATCTTTGGCTTGTGATTGCCTCACCACGTCTTCCAAATTTTTTGAAAAAAACAGTTTGCTAGCATCTCTTGAACTTGATAGCACCATTCTTCGATTTGTTTACCTTGCGTATCTTTGCAATGTGCTTCATGTTCAATTGGATAATTTTCAAAACTCCCTAGGATTGCGTGTGCATTGCATTTAGCATATTTGCTTGCCCTCTACATTTCTTGATGCCTATATTGTCAAAAGGGAGAGAATTGTTTGAAAAAGGCACCAACTGGCTTTTCTTGTGAAATAGGGGGAGAATATCTTTTTGGGAGACTTTGATTCTCATGTCTTGGATATGGCGAACAATTGCTACTTTGATTTGATCCAAGCATGACCGGCATTTCACAAATGGTTCCTGTTTTCAATTTCAAAATCTTCTAAATCCTTTTTCGAGAGGTTTGTCAATATATTCATCAAGGGGGAGTGTTGAGACCCATGTGGTGGGTCCCTTTCTGTGGTGATGAGTATATGTGACGGTTTGAATTTGATGTGATTTTGAAGTGTTTTGAGTTGCATTTTTGAGACGGACACGAGTTGAGTGTCTGGCAGACGGTGTCCGATGCCGACCGGACATGTCAAGTAGTGATGGGTTTCCGCGAGAGTTTTGATCGGACGATGTCCGGTGGTGTTCTGTCTGCGCTGTCTTGAGCGTGAGCGAACGGTGTTCGGTGGGTCGTGTCAGGATGACACATGTTGATGTTGAGCTTGCCTTTGGTTAATCTTGTGGAGCTAACCTTGCAGGAGCGGTAAGGTGTATGGTTTTGGTATGTGTTCACCTCTGTGATGCAGGTATCGGCGTGTACGTGGCTGACGCTGAACGGGGACAGCTAGAGGCTGGTGCGTCCGGAGGCGTACAGGCGACTGGGTTCAATGACCTGGCGGTTACATGAGATGGTGTACTCGAGAAGTTTCGCCATGGCAAGGAGTCCGAGGCAGCTGGAGGCTGTGGCGTCGGTAACCTGATGGCAGGTGGTGTACTCGAGAAGCTTTCGCCATGGCAAGGAGTCCGAGGCAGTCGGAGACTGTGGCGTCGATAACCTGATGGCGGATGGTGTACTTGAGAAGCCTCGCCATGTCAATGAGTCCGACGCAGCTGGAGGCTGTGGCGTCGGTAACCATGGTTGTGAAGCTGGTCAGTCCGGTGGGCCCAGGCATGGGCTGGCGACTGAGGAAGTTGCGCGGAAGGTTCTGGGTTAGCCTGTTGAAAACCCTGGTTCGGTTCTGGGTTACCCGGTGGTAAAACTCTGTCAGGTTCTGGGTTAGCCCGTGGAAAACCCTGTTTCGGTTCTAGGTTAGCCGGTGTGGTTAAAACCCTGGAGGTTACGGGTTAGCCTCTGCGAGAAAACCCGGGTGCGAGCCCTGGGTGGCTTGGTACCGAATATTCCCGGGATGCCGGAATATTCGGGGGAATATTCCCTAGGCTGGCTATATAAGGAGGGGTGGAGGCTTAGGGTAAGTTACTCCACCATGTAGCCCTAGGTGAGAGGTGTGAGGGGAGAGAGTGGTCCCCCTATGGTTGTAAGGTGGAACAAAAATCAGAAAAGATCAGAAAATTATCCAAATATTTTTCTCTTGTTTGTGTCTGGTTTTTAATTTTTCATCAATTATTCTTGTGAGAGAGAAAAAAGAAAAAGAGGGAGAGAGAGAGGCACCCGTGCTGACCGAGAGAGAGGGGCGGCTAGGGTTCCACCCAGCCGCCACCACCTCCATCGATGAGAGAGAGTGGTGGAAGGAGGAGCACTGGCCGGCCGGCCGGTCAGCAGGGCGGCGTGGCGTCCTCCGGCAGCCCACTCCAGAGGGCGGATGAGAGAGAGATGGAGAAGGAGCTGGCTAGGGTCCCTCCCCCTAGCTGCCGGCCACCCCGTGAGAGAAATCCAAGGGGGAGAGAGAGGGATCTGAGAAGGAGAGAGAGGGACATGGGTTGAGAGAGAGAGAGGGATCTGAGAAGGAGAGAGAGGGACATGGGTTGAGAGAGAGAGAGAGAGGTGTCCATGGACGAGGCTGGCAAGCGGCGGCGCGCCGGTAGGAGCCCTGGGCGGCGCGGCATGGGCATCGGTGCGACGGCTCAAGGCGGCGGTGGCCCTGCGCATGAAGGGGCGGCCAAGGGTGGCGTCGGCAGGCAGCTGGGTGACCCCGGGCGGTGGCGTCCTTGGCACGGCGGCATGGCATTCCGTGGTGCCGGCCATGGCCTTGTGGCGGTGCCATGGCAGGCCACGGCCACGGCCGGGGGTGAGCCGGCCAGGGGGCGCGCCGGTCCGAGGCGGCACTGACCAGAGGTGGTGCGGCTCGGGCTTGGCCTCGGGAGGAGGAGCAGCCGCCGGCCGGCAGAGCAGCGACTCCTCGGCTAGCTGGCCACGAGACGGCATGGTGGTCAACAACGACGTCGACCTCCGATCTTGATGTCTTCGGTGAGGCAACTTGGACCGCGGAAGTTGGATGAAATTCTCAGTATGAGTGCATCGATGTTTTGTTAAAAAGGTTGGCTTGGGGCTGCACGCTACGTACTTGAGAAATAGTGTAGAATGGACCTAGGGTTCTAGTCCAATGTGCAAGGGTCTTCGGGGGTGATTGTAATCAAGAAAAATGTACTCGTCGCCTATTCACCCCCTCTAGTCGCCGATTCCGGTCCTTCAAAGTTCTTATTATGTCAAAGGCAAAAGAGAGAGATAAAAGGAGATCAATCACAGTCTCTATGAAGAAAAAAAAGAGAAAAAGAAAAGGGAGATTAAGCTCTCCATGAAAAAAAATAGAAATATAATCTCTTCATGCCTTTTAAGCCTTCTCTGCTAAAAGGAACAAAGAGGTTTTGGAAAATGGATTTTTAGGAGGAAAACCATCACTCCATAAATACAAGATCGATGTGTTGAACTCATCAGTACCACACATCCTTGCACTTGTATTTCTTCTTATTCCTTTGGCGTGAGTTTATTCTATTCCTCACCCCCCGACATGAATTCTTGTATGATTGGAAATAGGAATAACATTATCTTCATTAGGATCTAATTTTAACCTGACAAAAGTGTGACATGACCACATTATCTATCCTACCCGAGCTCCACATAACCATTAGATGTGGGATGAGAGGCTATCCTGGCCTTGGTGAGGTTAAACACTTTTTTTTTTGAGTGACCAAGAGTGTTTCACGTAAGAAAAAAAAGAGAGCCGTGAATTCTTTCAAAGAACAAAAACTCTGGGAGCATTGATCCTTGGTAAGATTATTTATTCATTCGTGTCTATTCCATTTGCCAACATTTATAAGATGAGGTTAGTAGACACTTCAAATCCCAACTATTTGAGAAAACTTTGGAATAATTTTTATGCTTGTCTACTTTTATCCTGACATAGTTATTAGTTTTAAAATTAACCTTTACTCGAGGACGAGCAAAGACCTAAGTGTGGGGGGTGTGTTGACGGTCAAATTCGATAACAATTAACATGATTACGACCGTCAACATTTGGTGAAATGAATGGAACATGAACAAAAATTGTGCAAATTTACAAAGTTCCACGAGTTTTGGTAAGATTTTGCATGCAGGGACCCACTGAGCGAAAATGGGCCCGAGCCGGGCAAAAGAGTGGGTCGGCCGACCCACCCTTGGCCGGCCGACCCAGCTCTCTCACCCAGCCAGGCCAGGGTAGCACCAGGGCTTCTACAAGGGATCCTAGAGCACATCCCAGCCATTGATTTCAGCCGGTTTGATCCAGAAACAGAGAGTGCTTCACAAGTCATGCATAGGATTCTAAAGGAACCCAATGCTACCGGACTCCAACTGCCAAACCGACCTAGGGAGACGATCTACACCGCACAAGGAGCATCCCAGCCAAATTGGAGGGCCGGGATCGACCAAAGGCAGGCCGGCCGACCCACCTCTGATCCCCTATGGATTCCCACTTCAGTGTGGAGCTTGTGACACTTGTCCCAAGTCATGGCATCCTCTCATTGGTCACGGTGGCCTATAAAAGGAGGTCCTCTCCTCCATTTGAAGATGAACAATAAAGAGCAACACAAGTGAGATCAAGCAAGTAGAGTTGTGATACTCTCAAGTAGAGGAGGAGAGAGAGTAGAGTTAGTGTAGGGGGGAGCCAGAGTGTCGGTATCCCTCACTAGAGCTCCGGTGCTGAACTCGGATGCGGGTTCTGCTTCCGTCTTCTTTCGGTAACACTCAGTCTCATTTTATCTAATTATCAAGTTCATTCTATTTATTTTGTCTCTGTTGGTATTAGGCCCGTATTATTCTTGAGTGCTAAGATCTTTGTGCTTAATTGTCCATCTAGAGATTAGTATAAAGGTAGTAGGGGTACGTATTGAAGTGACGTCCTTGGTACGTATCACTACTAGGTACAAATGTGGTGTTTGGACTAGTTAGTAGCCGGTAGGCACCTGCTTCAATGCACGTGTGGTAGGTAATAGGTGATGACAGCCCTATTATCCGGCTTAGACTTTGTAAAATCCGTCCCGTTAGTTGCAGACCAGTTGAGCCCTATCGGAATGATCATAACCATTCGGGATTTCAATTCAGGATAGCGGGTGGTAGTGAATGTCCGAGCTCCGATTCAAAGCCGCAAATTAAACAAGAACAAAACTTGAACATTTCTGACAGGTGTCCGAAGAGCCTCTTGATCCGAAATACATTTATCCCATTGTTGTTCCATATCACCATTTTCATATCCATCCGGGTGAATAAGTATAGAAAATATAAACTTCTCTTTCCTCGTGGGAAATCGATACCTTAAGAATACTCCAGGGTGAAAGCTACTGCGGTATCCGTGCGCTTGCGGATTAAAACTCTAATAGGCATAAGAATCGCCAACACCGGCACATCGCGGTATGACTGCGGGTTTGGTGATGACGACTGTAGGCGCGCTGCTCGATGGGCATGGGGTGTGCGGCCTGCAGAGTGCGGTGGCCACTGCCGGCGGCAGGCCAAGTGGCGCATAGCCGGTTTCAGGCAGTGTGGCGTTGCTGTGCATGCGTTGCATGGCTAACTAGCTGCCGGCAAAGCCGACGAGATCAATGCACAACACAACTACACAGAACCCCAGCCAATCATGCGTGGCACTACCAGGCAAAACAACAAGGTCTGCACACGATCTACTAGATCAATGCATCCCGAAAATCTAATTCACGAAGACCGCATGCACAAAAACCAATCTGCTAACAAAACTGTGCAGAAAAAAATTCCAAAAAAAACCGATCTGCTAGGAATCCACGCACAAGATTTCCGACAGTTTCCCCAAAGGTAATTGTGCACAAGAATGTTCTGTTTATGTCTAAATTTGCTCATATTTGTGCCAAAAATTCTAAAAAGGGCAAATAATAGATAACCCAATCTATTTTGGGGCAAAACATATAGAAGAATGTTGCTTGGGGCAAATAGTAGATAAGCAATGAACTTTAGGGCAAAAAGTAAATTATCCCATTTACATATGTCTTTTGCTTCGCTAGAATGAGCAATTTTGTGAAAAATATTGAACTAATTTGAAAAATGTGCTAGAATGTAAATAAGTCCACAATGGGCCATACATGTCTCACCAATACTCCTCGATGAGATCGCTTGCCGTTGCACTAGACAAGAACTTAGGAGAGTTTGGATGGCCAAGACATTTACCTTCAGTGTCATGCTGGGTAGTGTTGTCTATGGCTTGAGACATGGCAAATTTGAAAAAGGGAAACGAGCTAAATGGAAAATGTTTGAAAGAGGGTTCTACCAAACTGATTTGTAAGTCTCAATTTTGGCCTGGTGATCGCATTTGTAAATTGATTTGCATTCTATAGTTCTATGATGTATCTTGTGTCTTCTTTGGAGATCTTGAGCAACTTCTGACACTTGCAGCAATGGTTCACCTCACGCATTGCTCTAGGTCACAATTACTTAAACATCACTTCGATAATTACGCTTTTGTTGAACTCGTGACATTGTGCCTTGTGATGACTAAAATTTGATTTGTGGTGGATCTTTTGCGCATGGGTGCACTTGTATAACCTGCAAAGATCTTTCTTTTGCTCCTTTGTTGGTCCTTGATGAAAAAGCGGGAGAAAACTGAAATCTATCTCATTTGATAACAAAATTGTTTGTGCAATTATATATAGGGAGCAATGTTGGCATGCATTACATTTCATTTGGCCGGTGTTGCATTGAGCTTTAATTGTTGTTTATGCAGCTTGTTGGAACTGACCCACTACACCAGAGAAAGACTTGTGCTCTTGTTAAGATAGATTTGCAGGTGTTGTCATCAATTACCAAAAAGGGGGAGATTGAAAGCACAAGCTCCTAGGGGCTTAATGTTTTGGTAATTGATGTCAACTGGGCCTCCGACGACTGCTTCAAGGCTAAGAACAGAATTTGTTAGCTCTTCTATTTTCCTTGTGTGCGTGTCTGTTTTTGGCCCATCTGGCCCGTCCTCGCCTGCGAAGATCATCTTTGGTTGTAGATCCTTTTGAGCACATTTCCGAGTCTTTCCATAGTGTTCCGGGATGTTTGGTTTGAGTCCAAGGGTTTCCGGAGTAGCAAAGGTTCGAGAGTATTCTAGAGGAACATCTGTCCGAGGTTTCGTAGCCGCTAAGTCTCAAAGCCAGATATTTCCTGTGGGCGCGACACTTTCTGCCTAAGTGTCCAAATGTTCCCGCCGAGTTCACAAGTCGACAAACATGGCACAAAACCTTATGCGAGACATCAAGGGAGAAAGGGATAGCCAAAACAAAGGGGGTTGCAAAAACTAGCCATGTCGGACTAGGTCTGACAGCTGTCGGACTGGGTGCGATGGATGAGCGTGCCAGCGGATAAGTCCACAAAATGCAACCCTTCTGTTGGACTCAGTCCGACCACCGTCGGACCGGGTCCGAACAGGCCACCGGCTCCAAGTGACTAAGTCCCCAAATGAAACACTTCATCGGACTGTGTCCGATGACCATTGGACTGGGTCCGACGGATGAAACTGAATCACGGGAAATTCAATTTAGGTCGTCCATTGTTAGGGTTTTCGCCTTGTAACAATAAATAGGAGCCACCAGCCCGGGGAAAACGATGAGAGCCTCATTTTGCAGCAACCCCTTGCCCTAGCCACCCTTGAGAGCTCCTCCCATGGTTGCCTCTCCACCCTTGGCCTCCATGTGTGCTTGAGAGAGGGAGAAGAAGAGAGGAAGGAGAAGAAGAAGGTGCCCTACCTCTTCCCGTTCATCCCCAAGGTACTAGCCTCTCCCACGGTGTTCTTGCCCAAGTTTCCATGAGAGGGAGAGGTGGTGTGAGGTGAGCTCTCCGGTCTTGTGCTCTTGGGACTCTATTGCCGGAGGAGATCGTCACCGAGCTTCTTCTTCACCAAGCCTTCGCCAAGCTCTTGCCTCTGTATGTCGGAGGCGCTCTCCATGTGTCGGTGAAAAACCCACCATGTGTCGGTGGTCATCACCGTGTGTTGGAGGTGCCCCCAAAATCCTCCGTGTGTCGGAGGTGCCACATGTGTTGAGGTCAAAACCCACAGTGTGTCAGTGGTCATCGTCATTTGTCGGCGGTGCGTTCAAACCCTTCGTGTGTCGGAGGTCGGTGCTATGTGTTGATGCTGGGATGTGCGAAGCTCTCGTGTGTGAGAGAATTCCCTTCCATGTGAAGGTTTGGAGCTCACCTAACATGTGTTGGTAAAGAGCTACCACGAGTGGATTGAGGGCTAGTAACGAAAGGGTCCCGATTTCTCTGTGTGAGAAGTTTTCTCAACGGAGATGTAGGTGTTCATGTGTTAAGCACCTAACTTTGGTAAACAACTCGGTTTGCATCTCCTTTTCTTCAGCCTTTACATTTCCGTACATCATATTGAGATCGATTGTGTGGGCGTACCATCGAGCCTCTGTTGGCGATTCTTACGCTATTATAAATAATCCGCAAGTGGACAGATATCGCTTGTAGTTTTCACTCGGGAGTATTCCAGAGTATGGAATCCACAGGGAACGAGGGAGAAGGATAATTCTAATATATATATTATTTAACATACCAGCTACCTAGTTAACGAGGGTAACGATAAGATAATAATATAATGATACAATAAGACCGGTGAAACACACACAGGAGTATAAAAAGATAATTTAGACAAATAATTGGAAGGACAACGAGAAGAGTACAAAGTTCCTTAATAGTGCAATTAATTATCAGGTTGAGCTAGCAAATATGCATTTGGAGGTTTGTTTTAAGAACTACGTTGGAGCTCGGCCGATTCACTACCACCCGCTACCAGTTAAGAACACTGAATGGTTATGACCACCCCTAATTGGGCCTAACTGGTCCAATTCCTATTGCAATGGATTACGCATGACATAAATCTCGGATGGATAGGACAGTCACCACCTACCACAAAGTACGTTCAAATGGCTGTAAACCAAGTCAGATATAATATTAGACACCCCGTCTACAATTAAAACCGATCACTCCTCCCCGGATCCTAGGAAGGCGATCCAAGTTTAATACTTATTCTATTCTAAGCATATGGGAATGAATCCAGACTCGGAACCAGATGAACTTAATCAACCGCTCTAATAATTCACACTTCGTACTTAGTGTAAATATGCTCGGCTCAGATAATTAAAGACACTTGTATTATAAAAGTAAAGTCTTACAGAAGGGAAAGGATACATGAGCTATTACCCGAATTCCCGAAGACGATTCGGGAACTCTGAGCTTCAGCTCGACTCAACTCTAACTCCCAAACTAACTACTCTAACAAGTGAAGAGTGACTCCAAATGATAGTAATGTGGTGTGGTGTTGTGTGTGTCCATCGAGTGAGGTGAGGGGCTCCTTTTATAGCCATCCGTGAACCATGAGGGGCTTTCACGTCATGGGGCAAGTGTCATATCCACACCAGCCGAAGGAGAATCCGAGAGGGGATCCAAGGCGGTCGGCCGACCCACCTTCGGTTGATCCTGGCCCTCTTTTTCGCCAAGGATGCTTTTTTGGCGGTGTAGATTACTTCCCCAAGTCGGTTATGGCAATTATAGCCGATAGAATTGTCTTTTTTAATAGCCAAGTCACCCAATTGTGAAGCAACTGCAGCCATTTGATCAAACCGACGCATATGGACGCTGGAGATTACTCCTTGGTACATTTCGTGGCAACTGAGAGAAGTTGGGGCCCGTTCGGTGCAGAGGCCAGGTCGGCCGACTGGCTCCTGTGTGCGGTGCAGCTCTAGTTTCTCTCCACTTTATTCCTAAGGACAAAATCTCACCAAAACTTCTGAAAATTTATTAGTTAAAATCAAATGCAAATATAAATCTTGATTTTTCCCCAAATTACTGGAATGTTGGTGTACGAAATTGGACTTTAACACTGCTAACACACCCCCAACTTGAACTTTTGATTGTCCTCGAGCAAAGAGCCCAGAATTGGACCTGGTGCATCAGGATTGCATCGATATCATTATTTAATAAATATTAAGCGCACAATATAGTATTCTCATTATTTGTTAACATACACTCGTACAAGTGTATCCCAACCTTGTACTTATACCTGTAGGTCTTCCATAATGTCACCTTGTCTTAGGTGGTTGGAAAATAGAACAATCAAGACAGAGCAGCATTACTTACCCTTGTTCCGAATAGGTCTCGGAAGTTTTAAAATTTTAGTTCCTCTATTCGTTCTCTCGGATTGCTCAAGTGGTTTTTTACTCATCCTCACCAAGGCATGAGGCCAATTCTAATCCCTAGATTCTAAAGGTTTATGTGGAACACAAGGTAGGGCCAGAAATGGCCTACTTAGGCTGTATAATGTTGTTAAGTCAAAACAATGGACCTAATGAAGATCATGCCGCTTCGTATTCCGGTCATTAGAGAAATAATGTTCACCGATGAGGGAGAGAATGGACTCACGCCAAAGGAATGAAGGAACACAAGTGCAAGGATGTGAGGTACTAATAAGTCCATCACATCGGATATTGTGTTTAAGGACACAGTCTATATGACTTCTTTATTTTGAGTAAATCCCTCGTTAAGAAAAGTTTTTGGAGAGGCAGAATTTCTAAGAGTTTAAAATCAACTTTTTTTGGGGGGAGATCTTTTTTCTCTAAAATTTTCTCTCTCTTTTCTTCAATTTTAGCCTCTCAATTTTCAAAGAGATTGAGGGATGACTTCTAATAAATTTGAAGCTTTAACGGAATCGACTGCATAGGTATGTATAGAGTGGACACAACGAATATTTTGGCTTCTTTTGGTATGTGGAAGATTACCTGGCGGAATGGATGCTTCATTCCAACATGGAATTTAGCATTGCCAGATATAAATCAAAGGGATACGCAAAACGAAATGACCAACTTTGAAGAGTCACTACTTCTTAAGGTCACAAGGTTTGAAAAAACTCAACACAGCCATAAGTGGCTAAATTATAGGCTTTAATATTTTTTAATACTTTTGCCTTTGGTAGGAAGAAAATCCCAATGATACATTTCTCAAAGTATTTTTATATTTTCAAAACAAAATCTTTCCAAGACTTTTCCTTACTAAAGGTATGAGCAACTAAGCTCTAATCTTAGTTGTATCATATCTCAGAACAACGTAGACTTGGATTAAAAATGTCAGCACCCATTGGATAAAGACTAGGCAGAATCACAACTTACACCAATTAATGTAAAGCTAAACAAGAGAACTAAATTATGAACCTAGAATAAAGAGAATATGATAGAGTAACTTTTCATCATCTCCTTGGGTAAAATCAACATTTATACTTTTTATCTGAAGGGAAATGTTTTTTTTATTTTTGGTTTTTTTATTTCGTGCATATGATAAGTGCACTAAACAAACACAAATTTTTTTTATGGTAGGACGATAGGTAAGGCAGGGTAAATCAGGCAAGGTTTTAGGCAACATAGCAGCAAGACCAGTGGCAACAACAAAGTAAATGGGAGGGTAGATGGGGCGTACCTTATTGAGTCGGTGGGTCAAAACCCATGTGATGGAACCAAGCTGTCAAAGCGTTAGCACCAGTCATCTACTAATGTCTCCTCGTGGAACCTGGTGTGCTAGGCAAGTGTTTGACGAACGTTGCCCATGTCATCTACTAATGTGTCCACTCTCTTTCCTACTGTGCGGAGATCACGTGCAAAGGGCTCAAAATATAAGAGTATCGAGCCGATGATGGCCCTTCCCGTCCTACAGAGGGACCTTGATCATGCTAGTAATGTGATCTTTTGGCTTCGTGTTGCCACGAGCTCCCACCTTCATGATGATGGGTGCCCCATCCCTCAAATCTTTGTGGTGCGTACCCATGGGCAGGTGGGTTCCATTGATCCCACGCATCAGGGTAAAACTGGTGAGGTGATGCGGTGACCCCCATCGACGGATCGTGGTGGTGATCGCTGTGCTCGGGCTGCTCAAACTCACGTTGGCGGCATGCACAATTACGAGTTACTGGTCTAGAAATGCTTTGACATGGGGGTTCTAAGGCACTAAAGTTGAGGGTAAGATTCTGGGTGGTGTAGAGGCCGAGCCTTGGATTAGGTAAACGGACCTCAACCGTGGTCCCCGCGAATCTCATGAAGTAGGCTTCAGACTCATCTTCCCTTAGAATGTGCCCTTGGGTGAAGTGGTCCTTCCCTACTAATGGGAATGGCTCTTCCATGAAGGCCACTTCGGCATTTTCTAATCCCTAAAACTTTCCGCAATGCGGGTGACAAGACAAGTGCAATCTATGTCACCTCTCAAGTTTCTTATTTCTAGCCAGTGTAATACCATATTTGCTATCGGGCTTACAGGTTTCTTAGTAAGCATAGCAAATAGATACTGCAGTTCATCCAGGTGCACAGTACTCATATCATGTAGAATTAATAACCATAGCCAGCCACCGGTGCATGAATCTAAGAGTAGGATTGTGAATTTCATTCATGCGGGGTGTGATTGTGTATGCCTTGCCAGAAATAGTTAACCAAAAATCATCACGGCTAAGCCCTTTTAGCCTATTAGGAGTGACTCTACATCTCATGGACCTAGATGTCTAGTTAGATCTTGCAATGAGCATTCAATTGTTTCATCGAAAAATCTAAACGAGTATCTAGTTCCATTATCAAGAATGTGAAGAGTATTTAGAAACTCAAGGGTTAGATGGCACGAACCTTTTTCCGTGATGGGAACAAAAATTGTTTCAGCCGACTGCTTGAAAGGCGTCCGAATAGTTGTCCAGAAGACGCTCTTAATTAGCAACATCGGGTCATAAGACCGTGTATGCTGAAAAGTCCGGTCCCTGACCGCCTCAAATATATGTTGTTCATGGTTGCTTTAGAGGATGATCTGCTCTTCCGACGTTAACACTCTGATCTTGAGGCCTTGATCAGCCCCAGATGGTTTGGCTGAGTAAGGCTGCCAGCCGTGATACCTAGAGAAATGGGAGTCCATCGACATGTATTCCCTTGAGCTGCTATCCAGGACCTCGGTTGGAGTGTAAGTCCATTCCGAGCTGGAAGAGCTAAACCTTTTGTGAACGCCCTTGGCACCCTTGGACAGGGTTTTGCCAATCTTACCATACCACGACATTTCTGTAGAAGGGGTTAGACAACAAATATCCGAAGGATATAAAGAGTGATAATCAAAGCTTAGCGGTCGAACTGTTAGCAGTTAGTCGTCCAAAGATTAGTAGTCCTTGCGAAACTTACTTAATTGCCTTAACAACAATATTATTTAGGTCATAAAGTCATAATCATGGCTGCCATGATTAATGAGCTAATGCAAAGAGAGAAGAGAGAAGATGTGAGATCATGCAATCACTGCCCGAGTGTGCACTGATCTCAGCTGCTGCCTTCTCAATTTATAAGCGAAGAATGCATGCAAGATGCAGAAAAACCCAGCTATCTACAATACTTTAAGTGGCTAGATACCTAGCTAATCATGTACATAGTTGGTGTGAAGTGAAGTGTGAGGTGGATGTGCAAAGGGGTAGTCGGCCGGCCAGAGTGGGTCGGCCGGCCAGGGTGGGGTCGGTCGGCCCCTCAATTTCTGAATTTTTTTAAATGAATGGTAAATGCAAGGGTAAAAGCCAAATATGCAGTGGAAAATGCATGAAAATAATTATGAATGCAAAGATAAGTTCCGGCTTATCTCCTGGTGAGGACTCGAAATTTTTTCGCGGTCCTTGAGTCGGACCATCTCCATACCTTATTTTTTGTGAAGAATTACCACAACCGGAGTTGTTGTTGCGGCTGGTTGAATTTCTTTGTTACTCCACACTTGTTTTGTTCGAGATTTTTGAGTGGCGTCGACCTTCTCTTGCGGTTCCGAACTATCGACTGCAGATTGCTTCCGTTCCTTGGTTTAGGACTCCTTCGCCCCTTTGTTGTTGCACTCCTTCCAATATGGACGCCGTAATAGTTGGAGAGTTCTCCTCAAGGTTGCAATGAGACTATCCACCTGAGGTTTTGGTATAGCCTCCGCTTTCCTCTGCATAGTTTTAGGATTTTTACCATAAATAGTGTGTACCTGAGAGCATTGCTCAACTCTTGGCTTGAAGTTGGAAATTTTGTCTAAGCCATTTGAGATGAATTTCTCCAGCACCAACATCTATGGTCGCATTTGCCTTGCTCATGAAAGGTCTCCCAAGAATGAGAGGAGTCTTTGTGTCCACCTCTATGTCGAGTACCACAAAGTCCACGGGCACTAGGAAATTCCGGACGTTTACCGGTATATCCTCAACGACTCCGACAGGACAGCGGATTGATTGATCCACGAGCTGCAGTGTCATGGCAGTAGGGGACAAGGTAGAATGGTTTAGCTTTTTATAAATTACTTTGGGCATAATGCTGACGCTCGCTCCTAGGTCGCACAGTGCATTATCGAAGTGTTGTGCACCAATAGAGCACGAGTTGGTTGGATAGCCAGGGTCCTCCTTTTTATCAGGGAGAGTGTTTAGGATTGCAGCGCTACACTCTTCAATCAACTTAATGACTTCCGCGGTTGGCAATGGATGCTTGTTGTTGAGGATGTCCTTCATGTACTTTGCGTACGTCGGTACCTGCATTGCATGTAGCAATGGAATATTGATGTGTAATTGCTTGATTACCTTGACAAACTTGCCGAACTGCACGTCTGCAGTAGATTTGCGTTTGCGATGCGAGAAGAGTAGCACATGCGTATTCGTAAATTATGCGGGCCTAATTCTAGTTCTCGCATCTTCTCCCATCGTCTTTTGTGGCTCATCATCTGATTCCTTGTCATACCCTTCCTATTCTTCATTGATTTCGTCGGTGGTGTCATGCTCCTTCCCTACATGGTTAGGCCGCGGCGGGTCTCGAGTCGTTTTTCCTGACCTAACACTCTCCTTTGGGTGTGGTTCTATTTTCCCTGGAAGTTTACCCGGAGTGGATGTGGGAATTGAAGCAGCCAATTGAGCTATTTGGGTTTCTAGCATTTTGTTCAAACTCAATTGGCTATGCATGACAGTTGAAAGGCTCCGTCAGAGGCAGACCAAGGTGCTCACAGGCCATGCGGTTTAGCCCATAGTAGAAACTTTGGATGATAAACCAATCTTTCATCCTGTGGTGTGGGCAAGCCAATATATACTTCTGGAGTCGTTCCCAGGCGTCCGAAATGGACTCTTTGGTGTTTTGTTGAAAACCAGAGATCTTGTTATGGAGGGCATTGGTCTTGCCCAAAGAAAAATACATGGCGAGGAAGGCATTCGAGCACTTCTCCCAAGTTGAAACTGCATCCTTATTAGCATAAAACCATTGTTTTGGCTTCCCAACCAATGAGAATGGAAATAGGTGTAGCCGGGCAGCATCGAGAGGTCCTCCTTTGATGGAAAAAGTGTTGCAGCTCTCCAGGAAATGCTAGAGATGAGCTTTGGCATCCTCTGTTTGCTTGCCATAGAAGGGACAAGCCTGAACCATGTTGATAAGAGCCGGCTTCAATTCCATGCCTCCGTCGCCAACATTGGTGACAAGTCCAGTGGGGACGTTTGTGCTAGACGGGGCTGAGAACTCAAGAATGGTCTTCTCGGCAACCATCTCCGATGATGGTGTTTTGGTTTAGAGGAAAGGATTGCTTTTGAGGATTTGAAGGTCAGAGACTCGAACTTGCGGAGGTAGGACTCGGAGTCTTGTCCTCCATACGAGTGACTAGATTTTGGTGGAAGTTTTTTGGAAGGTCGAATCTGGTCGTACACAGCTCTACTACTTTCAACAAACAAAGATAGAGTAGGGTAAGCCCGTTAAGCTAGGCTGTATGTTAAATAACAAAGATATTTTTTATATTTGGAAATATTTTTTTGAATTATCTTTAACTGCTGCGTTCCCTGGCAATGGCGCCAGAAAACTTGTTGACGATTCTTATGCTATTAGAAATAGTCCGCAAGCGGACGGATATCACTTGTAGTTTTCACCCGGGAGTATTCCAGAGTATCGAATCCACAGGGGACGAGGGAGAAGGATAATTCGAATATCTATATTATTTAAGAAACCAGCCAGCTAGTTAACGGGGTTAAGGATATGATAATAATATAATAAGACCGGTGACACACATAGAGGAGTATAAAAAGATAAGTTAGGCAGATAGTTGGGAGGACAACGAGAAGAATATAAAGTTGATTAATAGTGCAATCAATTATCAGGTTGAGCTAGCAGATATGAATTTAGAGGTTTGTTTTAAGAACTTCGTCGGAGCTCTGTCGATTCACTACCACCCGCTATTAGTTAAGAACACCGAATGGTTATGACGACCCCCGATTGAGCCCTACTAGTCCAGTTCCTAACACAGTGGGTTACGCGTGAGATAAATCTCAGATGGATAGGGCTGTCACCACCTACCACAAAGTACGTTGGAATGGGTGTAAACCAAATCAGTGATAATGTCAGACACCACGTTTGCTATTAAATCCAATCACTCTTCCCCGGATCCTAAGAAGGCGATCCAAGTTCAATACTTAGGCTATTCTAAGCTTATGGGATTGAACCCATACTCGGTACCAGATGAACTTAATCAACTTCTCTAATTATTCACACTTCCCACTTAGTGTAAATATGCTCAACTCAGATAATGAAAGACACTTGTATTATAAAAGTAATGTCTTACAGAAGAGAAAGGATACAAGAGCTATTACCCGAATTCCCGAAGACGATTCCGGAACTTCGAGCTTCAGCTCAACTCAACTCTAACTCCCAAACTAACTATTCTAACAAGTGAAGAGTGACTTCAAATGAGAGTATTTTGGTGTGGTGTTGTGTGTAGTGTGTGTCCATCAAGTGAGGTGAGGAGGTCCTTTTATAGCCATCCGTGAAAAATGAAGGGCTTTCACGTCTTCGCCCAAGTGTCATCTCCACACCAGCTGAAGGAGAATCCGAGAGGGGATCCAAGGCGGTCCGCCTCGGCCGACCCACCTTTAGTTGATCCTGGCCCTCGTTTTCACCTGGGATGCTTCTTTGGTGGTGTATATTACTTTCGCAAGTCGGTTATGGCAGTTAGAGCCGGTATAATTGGCTTTCTTAAGAGCCACGTCACCCAATTGTGAAATAACTGCCGGCATTTGATCAAACCGACGCATATGGACGCTTTAAATTACTCCATGGTACATTTCTTGGCAACTAAAAGAAGTTGGGGCCGGCTCGGTGCAGAGGCCAGGTTGGCCGACCTCCTATGTCCGGCTCAGCTCCGGTTTCTCTCCACTTTATTCCTAAGGACAAAATGTTACCAAAACTTGTGGAAATTTATTAGTTTAAAATGCAAATATAAATATTGATTTCCCCCAAATTACCGGAATGTTCGCATATGTCGGCGTATGGACTATAACGACTACCAACAACCTCCTAGTAGTCGAATCCGTGCTCAATTGCAAGGCGTAGTTCTCTTCCGCTCTTATAATTCTAGGTTCTCACGCGCTAGCTTGGGTCATAAATTGAACTAATCACCAAAGGAAATCGAGATTAAAATTTGAAATAGCCGATTCAACCCCCTCTCGGTCTAGGATCCTTACACATTCACTGGTTTTCTGACTCCTTATTAATTGTTTTATGTTTTTTCATGCACATTCTTTTAGGATGAAACTGTTAACTCACTTGTTGAGGGGTAGTTTTTGCAAAACTTTGCATTGTCATATAGACTTATTTTTGTCTTTTGGAGCTTTGTCTATTATGCTTTTTAAGTTAGGCTTGGTAAATGCCTTTGCTATTCTCATTATAGCTTGTGCTAACTAGTTCAACGGATAGCGAGGTTAAAAAATGCAAATGTTTTGATTGTTTCAAACTAAATGTGGCTTGAGATCTTCACTTTCCAAGTGTTGTTGCTTAGTGTGGTTCTTGCAGTTTCCTTTCAGTTGCTCCTGGAACTTGGTGAAATCTTTTGTTTGCCAAAATCTTTTCCTCATGTAAATGAAAAAACAAAAATATGCAATTTCTTGTTTTGGATAGTTTCACCAATTATCCTTCACGATACGACTTGTCATTGCATAGAAGAGTCATGAACTTGTAAGAAAATTGGATAGCCAAGATGGTTGAATCATTCAGTGTAGTGTTGGGCACCGTCGGCCATTGGATTGAAAGGCTCGAAATTCTATTTCTAAAAAGAAGAAAACAAAAACATTTGCAAAATTTGATAGAAACAAAAATGAAAAAATGCTAGTTAGTTGAGTAATTGTTTTGTGCCATTTGGATTTCAAAAGGTTGCTTGTGGTGTTCTATTGGTGTCGTATTCATGTCTCGTTAGGCCTCGACATTTGGTTTGTCTATCTCATCACGTCCTTCAAAATGAAAATCGATTTGGTAGCATCTATTGAACTTGATAGCAGCAAACACCAATTTTAATTGTTTCGAGCATCACTCAGTTGTGCTTCATGATCAATTGGATAATTTTGAAAGCTCTTTATGGTTGCATGTTCATTGCATCTTGCATTTTGTCCTTCGCACTTAATCTTGATGCCTATGTTGCCAGAAAGGGGAGATTTGTTTTGAAAAAGGCACCAACTAATTTCAAAGT
>SPJY01000713.1:229208-307692 GCA_005191435.1 Raddia distichophylla | reverse complement strand
TTTTTTTTCTTTTATCTTTTGATTAACACATCCGATTACCGAACCGTTTTAGAAAATGGATTCTTAACATTTTTTCGAACAAAACCAGACCACACTTGCTATATAAATTTTAAATATTTAAAATTCAATTTTTTTTACTCCTAATCAGTCAACCAAACATCATCTCAATACCTGCATGCACTGAGCCTGCTTGCCCTCACCCAGGCTGCACTTGGCCAGGCTGAGTTTGTCACTCAACCAAACACACCCATAGAGAACGAAATATAGAGATCGTCTCGAGATTCCGATTTGACTTGCTTTTTAAAATGTTAGGATCCACCTTCAAAACAACGAAAACCAAACTAAAAGACTTAAAGAATTTGTTTTTTCAAAACGTAGATAAATCGTTAAGCTGTTAAGCCGTTAAGCTGAAAAGAACGGGACCTAAGAGTATTTGGCAGCCGTTCATTCTATAACAAGTAGGATCCATGGAAGTTTACCGGACGACCAGATTGTTTCTTCCTTCCACCATTGAGTTGGGCCAGTACGATGCGCTACAGATGGAGGCCCATCGCTTCGCGTAAGCGAACGCAGGCGTGCGCGGCGCCGCGGCTCTTCAGTTCAAAATGCATGTTGTGCAGTTAGAACAACAACGCCAGAGGATACGAACTGGGGAAGTCCATAAAAAAACCTCTAGGTTGGGAGGCATGTCGCCGGCGGCGGCGGTGGCGGCGGCGGCGCGGGAGCTGCAGGAGGAACTCTGGGAGGAGATCTTCCTCCGCATCCCACCTGACGACCCCGCCTCCTTCCTCCGCGCCTCGCTCGTCTGCAAGACCTGGCGCCGCATCGTCTCCCGCCCCGGCTTCCTCCGCTGCCTCGGCGAGCTCCACCGGGCGCCCCCAATCCTAGGTTTCTTCCGTAACGGCTGGAATGAGGACGGCTTCGGCTTCGTCCCCACCACCGCCTCCGCCTTCTCCCTTCCCATCCCCATCCCCATCCCCGAGCGCCGTTCCTGGCGCGTCGTCGACTGCCGCCACGGCCGCGTCCTCCTCCGCAGCCGCAGATATGCTGGGGAGTTCCTCGTCTGGGAGCCAATGACGGGCTACCAGCGGCGCCTGCCCGACTTGTCCGTGGAGTCCTTCTTTAGGGATAGATGCAACGCGGCGGTGATGTGCGCCGCCGTCGGCTGCGGCCACTGGAACTGCCACGGGGGCCCTTTCCGCGTCGTCGCCGTTTACACCGCCGCCGTCAACAACAGCGAAGACCCCATGTTGTTCACGTCGGCGTGTTCCACATCCCCATGCCCGAGCGCCGTTCCTGGGGCGTCGTCGACTGCCGCCACGGCCGCGTCCTCCTCCGCAGCCGCAGATCCGCGCGGGAGTTCCTCGTCTGGGAGCCAATGACGGGCTACCAGCGGAGCCTGACCGACTTGTCCGTGAAGTCCTTGTTTAGGGATAGTTTCAACGTGATGTGCGCCGCCGTCGGCTGCGGCCACTGGAACTGCCACGGGGGCCCTTTCCGCGTCGTCGCCGTCTACACCGTCGCCGTCTACAACAACGAAAACCCCATGTTGTTCATGTCGGCGTGTGTGTACTCGTCGGAGACGGGCGCGTGGGGCGAGCCGACCTCGCCGGTCGGCATACTCTTCCGCCCCGTGGCCATCACGGCGAGAACCCTCGTGGGGAACTCTCTCTACATCCAATGCGATAACATCTTCAAGGGAAAATTAAGTATACGCCACTCCAAAGAGTGGCAATTAATAATATGCCACTCCAAAGAGTGTTATTAAGTATATGCCATTTTAAAGGAGAACTCCTTAATAATATGCCGTTTTGCTATTTTTCCTTACCTAAATCCTATTTTCTAATTCTAAATGACCAGATTACCCCTCCCTTAACTAATCCATGGACCGATCGTTAGGGCTCGTATGAGGAAACGCTGGCTCCCGCTGCAGGCACCTGCTCGCCCAGGCCCACTCGCGCGGTGCCGTGACGTGCGAAGGCATGCAAGCGTTGCATGCCGTCGAGGCAAATCGCGAGCATCTGCATGCAGGCGAGCATGTGCATGCAGGCGAGGCAAATCGCGCCGTGCTCGCCCGCCCAGGCTTCTGCTCGCGAGTGCCTGCTCAAGCTCAACCATGCAACAGAGAGGATTGACAAGAGAACAAAAACAAAGATGTGCACTTGTTTGATTTAATCCAGAAACCATGAACCTGTTTGATTTAATCCAGAAGTTTTCATACAAAAACGAACAAGCAATTCATAACTAATATGGTTTAATAAACATCAAAAAAATATTCTATCATAAGCATCTAGTAATCAGGTCTCTTCTTCCTTCTGTCCTGAAGCATCATCATGACCTCTTCTTCCTTGGAGTTAATTTCTTCTTGGTAGTGCTTTGTACTTGTGAAATGATTGTTGAACTCTGTGAAGCTCCCTCAAATGCCAATGCTAGTTGCCTACAATACATAATTGCAATCCATAAGTATTGATGCTAGCTGCCTACAATACAGACATACATACAAAGGAGTTGATGAAAATTTCAGCTGACCTTCTAGTGATAGGCCCAGGGCTATTAGTTGTTGCAGAAGCAGTTGGCATGCTTCGCTTGGGTGTATGAATCACATTGCTTTCAGCTATTTTTTCACTCTTTCTCTTCCTAAAAGCATATTTGAGGGAATTAAAGTAATTGATTACATATAAGAGGGAATAAAGTAGAGTTGTGTCGTACCTCTTCTTAGGTCCATTCAATGGACAACCTGCCTCACGGTGTCCTAGTTGTTCACACTTCTTACATTTATGTTGCTTCTTTACTGCAGCTCCACCCTTCTCAAAGCAATCTTTAAACCTTAACTTTCTTGGCCTTCCCGCTGACCTCTTGTTCAAAGGTGGTAACAACTTGAAGCCAGGATCTATTTGAGGCCATTGGGATTTGTCGGTTATTGGCTCAAGCCCAACTGCATATGCTGCCTGAAACTTGTGAACTGTGTAATATTCATGAATAAACAATTCCATGTTTGCATTTCTTTCAGAGGCGATGAAAGTTAAGGCATGTGTGCATGGCTTGCCTGTTAACTGCCATTCACCACAAGTGCATTCATGACTCATTAGTCGGACAATGTGCCGAACTGTCTGATGATTATCATCGGTCTCAGTTACCGCTGCAGTGTGATTTGCACCTTTCTTGATGGTCAAGTTACCCAACCCTCTCGTCCTTGCATTCATCTGTTGTACGATAGCAGGAAGTACGTACCCATGCAACCTCTGGCCTATCATTCGCCTCTTGTGAAAAAGCCCCATTATCTTCTTATGGAGCTTATCCGCTAGATCAACAATAGGTAAATCTTTGATATCTCTGATCCAGCTATTGAATGACTTGGCCAAATTATTATTAATGTAGTCACATTTGATCTCTGAGCTAAACCTAGACCTCATCCACAACAAGTTATGGTGCTTCCTAAGGTACTTGCCTACTTGAGGACATGATGACAATACCTTGTTCATATGACAATCTAACGTTTAGGGTGACCTCAAGTATAGCATTCTTCAAGTAGCCCTGACAGAGCTGCAGCTGTCTGCACTTGCCAAGTAGAGAAATAACTACTGGACCAAAATGAATTTAGAGGTGTGATTGTGTTACTCTGTACCTTGTTACGTTGCAGTTGCACATTCAGATCACCTGTCCATATGATGGGGCCATTAAGCCACAGTGAAGAACAATAGGTTTTTCTTGCTCTTGTAGTATATTGCTTCAACTTGGACATCTGATCCTGCCATTAATGCGTTCTGGCACTTGTAATATTCCTTTAATTTGGACATCTGATCCTGCCCTGCCATGACCTTATGAATGCATAAGACGGTAGCTTGCGTTGCCACTCTTGGCTTCACGCTGCACCGCACCGGCTAGGTCCAAGCTTTGCAACCCAGAGAATTTTTTTGAGGAAAGCCAGAAAATAATTCTCATTGCGCCACATAATTGCATTGTCGACTCACATAACCAACTCGAATGCGTGTACGAGTTCAGGGTCGAAGATTTCTGAATGGTGTTTTTGGCTTGTACATAGTGCAAAATGACTTTTGATTGCTTATTGGCTACCGGGCAAACCTTTTTTTTGGTCTAAAAAGAGTTATGAGCTCCTTTTTCATAAGAGAGGGTTCCCCAGTTTCCATTAACCAACGAAACCAGTTCATTTGTTGTTCATTGTTCTACATGCGTTGAACAAAAATGACTACGAACTTGCGTTAGGACAGAGAATTCAACCATGCAAGGTGCCATAAATAAATCCACATAAAGTCCAACAACCATTAATTAATTTACATAGGTAATACTCAGTTATTAGAAAAGCACAAGAACAAAAAAAAAAGGGAAAATTAAGTATATGCCACTCCAAAGAGTGGCAATTAATAATATGCCACTCCAAAGAGTGTTATTAAGTATATGCCACTCCAATGGAGGACTTTTTAATAATACGCCATTTTGCTATTTTTCCTTACCTAAATCCTATTTTCTAATTCTAAATGACCAGATTACCCCTCCCTTAACTAATCCATGGACCGATCGTTAGGGCTCGTGTGAGGAAACGCTGGCTTCCGCTGCAGGCACCTGCTCGCCCAGGCCCACTCGCGCGGTTCTGTGGTATTACCATCATCCACTTCGAAGGCATCCCTATCATTTGGTTCATTGCCTACCGCTGCATTTCCCATCTCATCCATTTCGGAATTACCACCATCCACTTCGAAGGCATCCCCATCATTTGGCTCATTTTCTACTGCTGCATTTCCCATCTCATCCACCCTCAAGCCCAAAAGTGAATACATTTCCTCCTCGGACATAGCAACATCCTTGTCATCCTCGACATTGGAATTATCTTGCTCTATTTCGATGGTTGACCAATCAACACCGATATGCTCTAAACCATCCGTTACCGTCAAATCCTCGATTACACTTGATTGGGTATTAACATCAGCTATATGCTCCCTTTCGAGATCAGTCCTATATTGAATCATGTAATAAATGTCCTATATTGAATCATGTAATAAAATGCAGTTAACAAAACAGTAGAATTGAATGATAGCATGGTAATGCATGTATTTTGGCGGACTATCCACCTTACCTGAGAATCATGGTGTGGCAGCGGATGGTTTGGACAGAAGGCGGCACCGGCTGGGCGTGCTGGGCGTGCTGGCAGCGGGCGGCGGAGGGCAGCACGAGCCTGGGCGCGGGCAGAGGGCGGTGCCGGCGGCCTGGGCGGCGACGGAGGGAGGCAGGGCGCGGACGGAGGGCAGCACGGGCCTGGGCGCGGGCGGAGGGCGGCGCCGGCGGCCTGGGCGGCGACGGAGGGAGGCAGGGCGCGGCGGATGTCGCCGCGTGCGCGGGGAGTTCAATCGGCAAAGGGAACGAGCCCTAACGATCGGTCCATGGATTAGTTAAGGGAGGGGTAATCTGGTCATTTAGAATTAGAAAATAGGATTTAGGTAAGGAAAAATAGTAAAATGGCATATTATTAAGGAGTCCTCCTTTGGAGTGGCATATACTTAATAACACTTTTTGGAGTGGCATATTATTAATTGCCACTCTTTGAAGTGGCATATACTTAATTTTCCCCATTCAAGTACGACATACGCGAGCACACCCTCGTGGCGTTGGCGATCGGGGAGGATGTGTCGGATTTGAGGGGGTCCAGGCTCACGCAGGCAGAGGATGGTGAGCTGAGATTTGTCAATGTCTACGATTCAATTCTCTGGCTTTGTCCTTGGGACGAAGATAGAGGGTGGGTTGACACGAGGCTCATCCGTCTGAAAGATGTGCTCCCGCCTGTTGCTACTGCTGCTGACGTTGTCGGCTTCGTCGAGGGAGCCAATTCTACACGAGGTATCATTTTCCTCTCCACAAATGACGGCATCTACATGATTGATCCCAATTCTGCAGGCCAAGCCAGGAAGGTGTGCAGCATGCCGCTAGACTATACTGGGGCCCGTTTGACTCTGCTTTGTTCCCATTCACAAGCTTCTACATTCCTCCAGGTACTTTCATCCCCTCAAATTACCACCCGCGGTCGTGATAGATGCTGTGCCCTTAATCATGATACAGGCTAACACTTTTAGACCGACAAACGATCGATGAAGGCCTAAGAGCCCTGCTACGCATATTTCAGCATTTCCCACAATTTGCTAGTCTTTCGACAAATATGTTGCCACAACCTTACAAGACTACTGGCAACAAAATTAAATTTTAAGTAAAATATGAAATGTAAATTATGATTGTGTTTGAGATATTAACCAGTGCTTGAATCTTTGCTTGAATCTTTACAACCCAAGCCGTTGTTTTAAGGCTTGGGGAAACTATACATGTATATTAAAATTGTGCTTGAACAAAGTAAAATTGCCAACAATTTTGGCACTGACAAAATTAAATTAACCAGTGCTTGAACTTTACAAGATATTAACCAATGTAAATTTTGCTCCATTCCAAAGAGTTAAACTGAATGCCAAAATCCAACGGCTGTTGTAAATGCCAGTCTTAGTAATCGAACGAAACCTCAAAAGAAATTAAAACAAATGGTTTAGCATTTTTTATTGTTTTTGAAATAATCATCTACTATTTTTTTTGTTTTCTTATACTTTATTCTTGTCAAGCTATATGAGCAAAATTTAGTTTTACCTCTGTTGGTGTGTGTTATATAAATGTATAGTTTCTCAGGGTGTAAAGTGAAAAATATACATGTATAGTGTATAAACTATGGAAGAGGAATGATCTAGAGCCAACAGAGAGAAAAATTCCCCAAGCCGTGTCTCTCTTCTTCCCATCTTCTCCCTCCTATTCATTCACAAAATCTCCAAATAAAGCAAGAACCTCTATGTCGGGATCCTGCTTAAAGCGAATCTGTAAGAATGATAAAAAGGTTTATGGTTAGACTAGTTGCATGCTGGTCAAGACTAATAAACTAGGCATATTTTAAGAAATCTTTTGCTGTTTTTTTTTCTGGGAGTGTATAAATATTTACTATATATGTGAGTTCATAACCTTTTGTGAAATGATTTAACCACAGGTGGGCAACATGATGCTAGAGAATAGGGCAAGGAGACAAACTGATGCTAGACTTCTAACATCTTTCAGCGAACAAAAGAGGGTGGAATCACTTAGTGCATGCGCCCATTGAAGTCATGGTAGAAAATGCAAGAACGAATGGAAGGATGATGTTTTTGATGTTGTTGTGTGACTCGTGTCTGTGATTTAGTCTTTCAAAGTATGATGCTGCTCAACGATCTCGTGGTACTATGCTTATGAAGCTTCATTAGTATGTTTCGTTTATCTAAGTAAATGATGGTAGCCTTTGGTTCTTGCTTTTCGCTAAGTTTTTACAATGCTTTTCATAACTAGCGGCTATAAGAATCATGTACTTACAATCTAACGACGTGATATATTGTGTCTGAGAGTTGCATAAATTCTGATTAATTCGACTTGCAAAGGTCGTTTTGAAGTTTGCCAAGATGTTTTTGGCAAATAAACACAAAATGTACCATTAATATGTACTCATTTGGTCATATGTACGTAAGTTGTGGTACCATGTTTTAGCCCATGCTGGCTCATCCAACACTTGGCCTTAGGAAGGAACCAAAGGGGAGTGGGGCTCTTGCCCTAGTTGAGCTCGCGGGCAGCCACCCCTTCCCTACCACCATTCCCTATTCACACCCTCTCTCTTTTAGGACTTGTTTGGAGGCACAGGGGAAAACACCTGGTTACTATAATTCCATTAGGGGATATTTTTGACACTTCAACTCGTTTCCTGTCTCCCCTTCCCTCGTCCTGACAACCACTGGAACCTCGTCCTAGAGCTCACCGCTATCGTCCTAGTGCCCCGGCAGGGGTGGAGGGGCTGGATGTGGGGGCGGAGGGGCTAGAGGCTAGGAGGGAAGGGCCTAGAGGTGGGCGGAGGCCGGAGGTGAAGGGGGTGGTGGCAGCGGCGGTAGGGAGGTGGAGGCGACGGCGACGGCGGTCACAATAGGAAGGTCGGAGTTGGAGGCGAAGGGGGCGAAGGGAAAGTTGCGGCGCCGGCGGTAGGGAGGCTGGAGACGGAGGTGGTAACGATTGGGAGGCCGGAGGTGGAGGAGAAGGGGGCGGAGGGAAAGCTGCGGTGGTAGGGAGGTCGGAGGCGGCGAGACTAAGACAGCATGAGGCGGTGACTCCAGAGGCGGCAGTAGGGGTGAAGGGGCCCGGAATGGGAGGCAGCGGTGGCAGGGAGGCGGAGGAGGCCAGCGGCGGGGCGGAGGGGAGGTGGCTTGCTTCTTTCTTGAGAAGAATTGAAAATGTATGATCTGCCAGGATCTTTAGGTCTTAGGCCAATCGTGACTGCCTTGAAGCAAAAAGTAGGCCGACAAGCTCACGGGAAAGTATCCATAGGCTTTTTATTTATATATCTAGTTTGGAAAACAAGTTCTCAGAATGCTTCACTAATTCTTGATGTTATGTCGTAAAAAATGCAAAAGCAGGTTGACTTCATGCCTTGAAAAATGATACTGTAGCATTTGGGGGTGAAACTATATATATGCATGTTATAGACTTATTACAATGATTATTTTCAATCTATACTTCTTAGAGCATCCCCAGCAGGGGATGCATCGCGGCCGACATCAGTTGCCTCGCGGCGGGAAAATTGAAACGAGCAGCGGCAGGCAGGGGAAAAGCTCACGAGGGCAGGCACTGCAGGCTGAAAAATCGAACGTGGGCAGGCGCTGCAGGGGAAAAATCTAACGCGGGCAGGGCGGGAAAATCGAACGGCAGCGAACGCGCGCGCATCAGCGCTGATACCGGCCGCGATGCATCCCCTGCTGGGGATGCTCTTAGGAGGCATATTTGCTGCGTGCTAATGCCCTGGCATACCAATTTGGGTCTTGGCCTGAAATCTAAATAATTTTTTTTTAGAATCGCAACCGTACTCACCCATTCTTGTCCAGATTTTATCTAGGAGATGTAATAAGAAGGAAAAAAATATGGCAAACGATAAGCCGTCGTTTAGCTATTGTTGGATACGTAAGGTGAAATGTTGGGATCCAGAGTTTCAAAAGGTGGCTTCAACATGTTGGAACGTTTGGTTTGATTGGGTTCTAAGAACTTTATAAACTAAAACACTTAGATAACCATAATTTGTCCAAATGTTGCATCGAGTTTGCACTGAGAAAATACGTTTCATAAATTTGAAGAAATAATTATGCGGCGGTAGGTAGGGAGGCGAAGGGTTGAAAACGGATGGGAAAAATGGAGGTGCACGGAATTTTTTTGAGGGAGGTGGCGTTGATTTCTTTTCCCATGATTTCATAGGGTTGGTGTGGGATTTCTCCAACCCCGTGCCTCCCAAACACCTAAAAATTTACATAGGGAGGAAGCATCACAGAAATTATCCTAAGGTTTAGACAGTGATCCCGGTCGAAATTCTGATTTTCAAACGGGCCCTCATACGAGTATACGACATCTCGATCCCTTGCTCCCGCGTGCTCCCAAGGGTCCTAAGCCTCACGGGATCTTCACGTCCTTTCAAGATTCTTGGGGTTCTCAGGAATCTCCCGGGCATCAAAAGGGTCTTGTAAGGTCAGAAGACCTCACGCTGTCTCGAAGGGCTTCACAGGGTCTTCACGCCTTGTGGCCGAGAACGTGGAGGTGCCTTACAACAGAAAAAACAAACCGTGTTTTTTTTTGAGATAAAATAGAATGAGTTTTGCTAGATAGTGAGTTCACCACTCTTTTGATTAATGGACCGGGGATATTTCCATTTCCATTTTTTTTTTGAAAAATGCCAGATATACTTATTGCAATACATCAGATCGAGCACTGTCAATAAGCCTCACCAAATCATCAGGTCCATGAATTTTACACACCAAAGAAGTAATGCGATCAACAACATTGCAATCGGATTTCAAGCACGTCGCTGACAAGCACCCCTCCTGGGTTATCGCCCTGATTTTGTGACAATTTCTTTGCCCTCTGTCTATATGTTCATATCCCTCTGACATTGCCATAGAAAGCCTTCTGAAACTCTCCTCTTCTAAGATCTTTATGACATCTGAGAAAGCGCTCCGGTTTTCTTAACTGAAAGCCTCTGTAGATATCATTCTAGATGCCACATTACGAATCGACATAAGGTTATACATAACATGCTGAGTGCTTTCTGCAGAATTGAAGATTGCATCCTCTGGCTTTTCAATATGGTAAACCTCAATTACATTGACTAAAGCAAAACGTGTTAAAAAGATGAAGAAATCATAGAAATTCATGCCTGAAATGAAAATCCAACAGAATGTTACAGTGAAGGCTCTGTCCATAAAATGTACCACAGCAGCCGATACTTTGAAGTTGTCAGGTATTTGGTATAGTGCAAAAAAATCTCTCACACTTCTGCACTCAAATACGTGCATCCTTGCCATCAAACTTTGGAAAATCCATTTTAGGCATCCAAGTTCTCTTCTGCTCATTGTCCGGTCCCCTATGTGACAATCCCCCACCAGAATCCAATTCCTCAATTGCTTCCAAATTGCTTCTCCGGGCAGAGAACGGTGCTGACCTGTACACCCCCTGACCCGAAAAATCACCAATCGGACGAGCAGATTCTTTCTGAACGTTGTTCTACTTCCCTGAAATACTTACTTCCTTCCCCTTGTTGACACTCGCAACATCCATCTGCAACTTAGAAATAGAACTCATCGAGAGATCATCCTTCATCTGCACCTTCTCCACCAATTCCTTATGAGATTCCATCTTAAGATCCAACGCCGCAAACTGATCTCCCAAGTCTTTTTGCATTGCTTGCCACTGTGTAAGCCATTCACCTTGCAAAAACTCCTTCAAACCCTCCATCACCGCTTCCAGAAGACAATCACAAGCTCGATTCCGTCACCAGCTTGCTCCTCTCCAAATTCACCGAACCTCGAGTATAGGGATTTTACAGGCTATTGCCGAAGCGACCGCCAACCTGCCTCTCGGAAAAAATTTTACCGGCGAACCGAGAGAATTTTGAAGCAAAAGCAATGGATCGGGCTAGCTCTGATACCAAATGTCATGAACTGAAGCAGAATGCGATTCAGCCATGAACTAATCGAACCAAGCAGAAAAATTCAAACCAAGCAAGAAGAAATCTGGAAGCAGAGCACGAGAGAAGAAACAGAGGAGAGGTCGGAAGGAGCAGGTAGGATTGAGAGTTTGTTAGAGAATCATTATAACAGCCTGTCCTTTGCCGGACGATGAATAGGGTATATATATACCCGAGCCCCAAGTCTCTGCCTAGCACGCACACACAAGCGCTCAGCGCTACACACAGCCATGAAGGGCTCACTCATCACTGGCCTGGCAATGGGGTGAAACCCAACCCAAATGCCAACCCAACCCATACGTGTCTTCTAAAATTCCCACCCCACCCCAACCCGATCTGGACTTCCTTGAACCCGTACCAACCCAAACCATTTGATATTTCCACCCAACCCAATCCGTTCTCAGCCTTCCCCCATGGATTCAACCCGTTCTCAACCCGTGCGTTGCCACCAGCAGAGCAGCATCCTTCAGGAAGCTCGCCACTAGCAAGCCCGAGTATTTTACCGTACATACTGTTACCGTACATACTGTTACAGTACAATAAAAATTCAGCAAAATTCTACTAACAGCTTCGTACAGTAAAAATAGAGCTCCAAATCTGCTAGTGTTACTTGATCAGTCGGATTATCAAGAGCCACGCCTTGGGCAACTTACGCAGTGTGCATGAAGTACAAAGCAATTAAGTGAATAACGATTATAGTGTGGGCGCAGCAGACCATCGCTGTCAAGAGTACAAACTAATGGGTCGACCTGTAGCATGGTTGCTCCAATTCTAACAAGAATCATCACTTCAAATCTCAAAACTGTTGGAACAGATGTAATAAGCAGCAATAAGAGCACCAAGAGGCCCCTCAACAAAAAAGATGATAGTGTGCTTTACAGCTTAGTCAGCTGCCTATTCTTCTTCTTGACACCAGATTTTGAAACCTAGAGGCTGTGGTACACTGAGCTCAGCCTAGCAAGAGCCGGCTTGGTCAGATCAGGCCTATAGTAGTTGTCACTGACCTGTAGGGCAGAAAACTTATTAAAGACCATACAATACAATAAAAAAAGCATCAACAGAGAAATCCAATAATCAGCAATTCCAAACTATAGTATAAGACTGAAAATTTCTTCCAAAAGGCGCACACAACAATGCTATTATATGATAAGATAACAAGTTCCATCTCCAAGATTTTGGCAATATATCAGCAAGAGCATGGGGCATAGTTGCAAATAATAAAGACATGCAAGAATGCCATTATTTCATTGAAGAACCAAATGATCAGCTGGTCTTATTGTGTGTTACGGCTCATCCCAGAACTACGGTCAGCAGTAAAACCCAGGCAACAAACAGAAAAATACTCTGACAAGAACAATTCTTTAATGCTACAGCACAGCACACAAAACTAATATCTATCTTTTGACATATGTATTGGCATTGAAGCTAATTTTTTTTTAATGAGAAGCACAAGGTTATAAGATAACCAAAATGTTGCAGATAACAATAGTGTTGCAGATTATAAGATAAATAGAAGCCAGCTAATACAAGTTCATGATGTGCTTATTTTGTTAGTTTCTATTAGCTGGAAGGCATCATGTATACAAAATTTCTAGACTTAACAACAATATAAAAAATCAACTTTGGATGATGACCTGTTAGTAACTGACAGTATTTACTACTAAAACAGAGTACCTTCTGAGATCAGGGCAAACTTCGGCCAAGCTGGTCACTCCCTCATCAGTTATGGGCTATGGCCTGCATCAAAATTTACAACTTCTAAGTAATTAGGCTCTTACAAAAAAAAGATACACCTCCAGAGAGCAAAAATTGACTTCTTTTCATGAATAATGCACAGTAAAGCAATCGTACCTAATAATACAAGAAAGTATAGGGAGATGGCAATACGTACAAAATTACAGAGAGCTATATACAGGAACATACTTGATAAGACATAAATTCTCTCTGATTCAGCAAAAAACTTAAAAACAGTTCATGGTTTCCTTCATACCTTCGATACTAGGAATCTTGGTTAACCAATCCTTTCCACAAACCAAAGCTTCAATCATTTCAGAGGATAACGAGCTTCGACTATCCCCAAGAATTCTTCCGCCGCAACTAAAGGCTGACTCGGATGACACCGTAGAGAGCGGGATTGCAAGGAAATCCATGGCCATTCTTGATAATATGGGATACATTTCAGCATGTTGCTTCCACCACAATAAGATATCGAAGTCCTTCTCTCAAACTCATCCTCTAAATAAATGTCTAGCTCAGACTTAGGCTCACGCCTTCCTCTCCTGTTTGATCTGTACCGAGCAAACTCTTCTTCGAGTTGAATTTTTCCAAGAATCGGAGAACCAATCTACCTAGCATCAATAGTACATGGCACCGAGTGCTCTGTGCTTCTCTTCATAAGATGCTCGTATTCTTGAAAATATCTCTTCATCCAGTCCTTGGCTAAATCCACTTTACTGTCAACTTCATCCAAATTTGTACAAATTTTCTCATAGAATAATTCCAAATAATCCAATTTTTTTGATGGATCTAGAATAGTAGCAATACTTTAAAAACTTTTTGTGCATAGCACTAGCCAACTCCTTCAATGAGTCGTAGATCTGCCAATTCTAATCACTGAATGCATAGCACAATATGCAAAAAGAGATGTGAAGTTGGTTTCCTATCAGCTGACACCGCTCTTGTCGCTTCTTCAAATGCTTTCAGAAAGACTGAAATCGCCTCAGCATTTACCCACTCTTCCTCATCTGGACAAGGCTCCAATTTCTCCAATGCATATCTGTTGAGCGCACCTTTGTATTGTAGAGCTTGTCCAATCATTTGGAACGTGGAGTTCCAACGGTTAGGCACATCCAATATAAGACCAGACTTTGTAGGAAGCCCAAATCTAGCCACAATCCCATTGAAGGCTTGAATCCTCGAGGGCGACGAATCAATGTGCCTAATTAAGTGGCGTATTTTGTCGACCACCACATGAATTTGACTCATCCCGTCTTGAACTATAAGATTTAGCACATGCGCACAACACTTGATTTGAAAGTGTTCACCACCAAATAGCAGGTCGTGCTCTTGGTCTTCTTTCAACAATTTACATGCATAATTATTATTGCTAGCATTGTCAAGGGTTAAAGTAAAGAGTTTGCCCTTAATTCCCCAGTCTACAAGACACTTCGTGACTGCCTCTTCAATGGTTGTTCCTGTATGTGGATACCTCACATCTTTGAATGAAATGATTTTCTTTTGAAGATTAAAGTTGGCATCAACAAAGTGAGCGGTTACACACATGTAACCCAAGTTTTGAACAGATGTCCAAAGGTCAGAGGTAAGACAAATATGAGACTCAAGGCTTTGCAGATCTGAACGCAATTCATTCTTCATTTTCTCGTATAACTTAAAGCAATCACTTCTAATAGTTTGTCGACTTAAAACTTTAAAAGCCGACTGCATTGATGCTATTCAGTCCTTGAAGTACGAATCCTCAAATTTCTGAAAAGGGATTTCTGCATTAATGCAGAACTTAGCTTGTAACTCACGGGCTATCTTAGGATCGAACACAAAGGTACCTTGAGGTGGCTGCTTTTTCATTGTTGCCTTAAACCTCTTTCTATCGACATCTCCTATTGATGGGCAAGAGTATGCTATATGACTTCTAAGGCTATTTGTTCCAGACCCAGTATTGCATATCAACCTTAGGTGACAGACTTACATACAGCCTTTTGGACCCCATCCTCTACAACCAAATTCTCTTCAAAGTACTCCCAAGCTTTTGATCTCTTACGGCTATGTGGGGTTACTAGTGAAAGCTCCTCAGTTGAATCTCTAGTAACCGAAGTCTCCAATATGTTTGAGGACATGATTACAGCAATGTGTGTGTTCTTCCTAAGCTTATCTTACTAAAGAACACAATAGAACCTAAAAACAGAACAAAATAGTGAGCAAAACATCCCCAAATGTCATAGTAACACCTATGTGTATATATTAATATACACATCAAGGCTTACTGTGTCCATGCCAATATAAACAACGCTGACATGCATGGCAGAATCTATAGCGCAAGTATTAAAAGAACAAAGCTAAAGCAAAACAATAGTCATTTAGACCAGTAATGGTACGAATCTAGAGCAAAATTAAACTCCTGCAAACAGATCCATGCATACACCAGTAATGGTACGAATCATAGAGCAAAACAATAGTCATTTAGACCCGGTATTGCACATCAGCTTATCTTACTAAAGAACTTAGCATCCAAAGGCTTAGGAATCCATTGTACTTCTATCCAGATTTTATATGGAAGTACCTCCTAATGTCCAATACTGACCTGCTCTCTTCTATCAACATTACATGGTATAAATTATACAATGGCATGAATAAAATATGAACATACTAAAACCTTCTAATTTGATTTTTAAGACTCTGAACTAAGAAGTCAGTGTTGAGCACACAAGGAAAACTTAGCATTAACCTATGAGTACAAAAATCATACCAGCGGCGCCTGCCCGACTGGTTCGAGAAGTCCTTCTTTAAGGGTAGTTTCAACGCGGCGGTGATGTGCGCCGCCGTCGGCTGCGGCCACTGGAACTGCCACGGGGGCCCTTTCCGCGTCGTCGCCGTCTACACCGCCGCCGTCAACAACAGCGAAGACCCCATGTTGTTCACGTCGGCGTGTGTGTACTCGTCGGAGACGGGCGCGTGGGGCGAGCCGACCTCGCCGGTCGGCATACTCGACGGCACCGTGGACACCTTCACGGCGAGCACCATCGTGGGGAACTCTCTCTACTTCCAATGCGAGACCGAGGTGGACATTTTCAAGTACGACATACGCGAGCACACCCTCGTGGCGTTGGCGATCGGAGAGGATGTGTCGGATTTGAGGTGGTCCATGCTCACGCAGGCAGAGGATGGTGAGCTGAGATTTGTCAATGTCTACGATTCAATTCTCTGGCTTTGTCCTTGGGACGAAGATAGAGGGTGGGTAGACACGAGGCTCATCCGTCTAAAAGATGTGCTCCCGCCTGTTGCTACTGCTGCTTTCACTGACCTCCCGCCTGAGCTTAATCCTGTCGTCGGCTTCGTCGAGGGTGCAAGTATCATTTTCCTCTCCACAAATGACGGCATCTACACGATTGATCCCAATTCTGCAGGCCAAGGCAGGACTATACTGGGGGCCCGTTTGACTCTGTTTTGTTCCCATTCACAAGCTTCTACATTCCTCCAGGTACATTCATCCCCTCAATTTACCACCCTCGACTGTGATAGATGCTGTGCCCTTAATCGTGATATAGGCTAAAACTTTTAGACGGAGAAACGATCGATGAAGGCCTAAGAGCCCTGCTACGCATATTTCAGCATTTCCCACAATCTGCTAGTCTTTGGACAAATATCTTTCCACAACCCTTTTTTACATGACTACTGGTAACAAAATTAAATTCTAAGTAACATATGGAATGTAAATTATGATTATGTTTGAGATATTAACCAGTGCTTGAATCTTTGCTACTCTATGTCTATGTTTAGCTCCATCGAAAGAGTTAAACTGAATGCCAAAATCCAACTTTTGCTTGGCTGTTGTAAATGCCAGTCTTACTAATCAAACGAAACCTCAAAGAAATTAAAACAAATGGTCTAGTAGTTTTTATTTTTTTGAAATAATCATCTACTATTTTTTTGCTTTCTTTTACTTTATTATTGTCAAGCTATATAAGGAAAATTTAGTTTTACCTCTGTTGGTGTGTGTTATATAAATGTATAGTTTCTCCGGGCGTAAAGTGAACAATATACATGTATAGTGTATAAACTATGGAAGAAGAATGATCTAGAGCCAATAGAGAGAAAAATTCCCCAAGCCGTGTCTCTCTTCTTCCATCTTCCCCCTCCTGTTCATCCACAAAATCTCCAAATAAAGCAAGAACCTCTATGTCGGATCCTGCTTAAAGCAAATCAGTAATAATGATAAAAAGGTTTATGGTTAGACTAGTTGCATGCTGGTCAAGACTTATAAACCAGGCATATTTTAAGAAATCTTTTGCTGTTTTTTTTCTGGTAGTGTATATATATTTACTATATATGTGAGTTCATAACCTTTCGTGAAATGATTTAACCACAGGTGGGCAACATGATGCTAGAGAATAGGGCAAGGAGACAAACTGATGCTAGACTTCTAACATCTTTCAGCGAACAAAAGAGGGTGGAATCACTTAGGGCATGCGCCCATTGAAGTCATGGTAGAAAATGCAAGAACGAATGGAAGGATGATGTTTTTGATGTTGTCGTGTGACTCGTGTCTGTGTTTTAGTCTTTCAAAGTATGATGCTGCTCAACGATCTCGTGGTACTATGCTTATGAAGCTTCATTAGTATGTTTCGTTTATCTAAGTAAATGATGGTAGCCTTTGGTTCTTGCTTTTCGCTAAGTTTTTACAATGCTTTTCATAACTAGCTTCTATAAGAATCATGTACTTACAATCTAACGACGTGATATATTTGTGTCTGAGAGTTGCATAAATTCTGATTAATTCGACTTGCAAATGTGGTTTTGAAGTTGCCAAGATGCTTTTGGCAAATAAACACAAAATGTACCATTGATATGTACTCATTTGGTCATATGTACGCAAGTTGCTGTACCATGTTTTAGCCATGGTGGCTCATCCAACACTTGGCCTTAGGAAGGAACCAAGGGGAGTGGGGCTCTTGCCCTAGTTGAGCTTGCGGGCAGCCACCCCTTCCTACCACCATCGCCTATTCACACCCTCTCTCTTTTAGGACTCGTTTGGAGGCACAGGGGAAAACACCCGGTTACTATAATTCCATTAGGGGATATTTTTGACACTTCAATTCCCCGTTTCCTGTCTCACCTTTCCTCGTCTTCACAACCACTGGAACCTCGTCCTAGAGCTCACCGCTATCGTCCTAGTGCCCCGGCAAGGGTGGAGGGGGCTGGATATGGGGGCGGAGGGGCTAGAGGCAAGGGGGGAAGGGCCTAGAGGCGGGCGGAGGTTGGAGGTGAAGGGGGCGGTGGCGGCGGTAGGGAGGTGGAGGCGACGGCGGTCACAATAGGGAGGTCGGAGTTGGAGGCGAAGGGGGCGGAGGGAAAGCTGTGGCGGCAGGGAGACTGAGGCCCTCTTTGATAGCTTGTTTAGTTGTAGTTTTTGTTGGGATTGCAACTTTTGTTATTTTTATATACACCATTTACTTTATTTTTTGAAAATAATTTTTTTAGAATTTTGTAGAGTTTTTCTCAAAGATCTCAAAAATATTTTTTTAATAATTTATTTAGCCTTTTCATACAACTTTTAAAGGAGGTCAAATTTTCCCAACAAAAACTATACCAAAACTAAACAAACAATCAAAGAGGGCCTGAGGTGGCAGCGGTAGGGAGGCTGGAGACGGAGGTTGTAACGATTGGGCGGCCGGAGGTGGAGGAGAAGGGGGCTGAAGGAAAGCGGCGGAGGCAGGGAGGTCGGACGCGGCGAGACTGAGACAGCACGAGGCGGTGACTCCGGAGGCGGCAGCAGGGGCGAAGGGGCCTGGAATGGGAGGCAGCGGCGGCAGGGAGGCGGAGGGGGTCGACGGCGGTAGGGAGGTGGAGGCCGACCAACCCCTTTTGGTCCACTCCTCTTCCTACACCAAATCGAACCAAAGCCCAAACCCTAATCTGATTCAACCTCGACCGAGGATCCCATCCAACCAAATAGGGCCCTAAGCCCAATTCCATGACCACCTTCGAACCCAGCCCCATAAATACCCAGTAAGAAAACCCTAGCCGCCCTTTGCCTTGCGCCGCCAGGAGCATCGCGCCACCCTAGCCACTACCCAGCCCTGTCCCAAGGAGCCGTGCTGCCGGCACCATTCTTCCCTGCCCTCACTGGAGTGGCCGAGCCGCGCGCTGCCCGTCGCCCTGCACACCGTCCTCGGCGGGAAATTTGGTTATTTGCCACTCTCAACATGTGTAGTTTGCTAAATATGCCACTTTTGTGTATGACATGCCTACTGGATAATTCGTTTGTATCTCGTTTTGCGCGTAGGTCGAATCAATATTTTTACTGGAGTCGCGATTGTCGATAAGTTTTCGGAAGATGGTCAAGACCAAGGCTTAGGATAGGACGTCGCCAGCGGTGGCACCGGAGACGGAAACCCTAACGGACTCGCGGAGGATTGTCAAGACTCGGATTCTAGCCGAGACGTCACCATTGAAGATGGTAGCCCGAGAACGTCGACGATTCCTTGCAAGGCCGATCGCTGCCAGACAAGCACTAGTTGTTTGCATATTCCTGTCCTATGTTTTAATATCTCCGTCCGTCCAAAAGTAGGTGTTCTCTTGGCTATGATTTAGGGCAACAGTCTTTGGACGGAGAGGGCTTAATCGTCTTTACTTTTCGTGTTTCACCTTTGCATGCATATTAGAATAATGTGTGTGCCTTATTCATGTTAGTCATTTACTAGCATGACTAGACCTCATTTGATAAACCATTTACTGTTACTTAGCCTATCCTTTGACTAGATGTTAGGATTGCATTGGGATTCACTATAAAATGTGCCTTGTGAGGCGTATGCTTCGTGATGGTTTTGGTAAAACCCTAATCAACTAAAACTAGTGTAGATTGTTTAGGGGAGACCCGGCAAAGGTGTTTTCGGGATTGAGGTGGTGATGAGACGGTCTCCTCTAGTAAGGACCCAAGCTTGTGTATTGCTGGTCCGAACCTTACCGTACAGCCACTTGTGCTTCGGCCATGGCTTAGTACACTACAAAACCCAATAACCGCTTGCTCGTATGTTGTCCGATTACATTTCGTCACTGTTGCCCTAGGAGGAGGCTTGCAATCTCCTCTGAGGGGTAGGTGCGTCTCTGAGACCGAATGGCTTAATTGGGGAACGTCCCCGGGTGGTGTCCAGACGTAGTAGGCGTCCTACTGTGGCAGACATCGGCGGGGCCGGGGAAACCAAAACAGAGGGCAGGTGAAGTGATGGGTGGAGTAGACTGGAAAAGTCTTGTACCGTTTCTCCTAGTGGATGAGACGGGGCTTGTGGAAAAACTTGTACACACTCTGCAGAGTTAAAAGTATCATGATAGCCGTGTTCATAGTTATGGACGAGTTTGGAAGGTTTGCACATGTAGATCCACATTTTTTAATAATTAAACTTGACTATAATAGGCTGGGATTGGCCTGGTGTGATGATGCACCTTCCTTTGATGTTTGGCTTAGTGTGATGATGCACCTTCGTTTGATGTTCGTAATGGTACTATAGATTCATGCATTCAATAAAACATCACTTTTACTAAAACTTGATTAGTAAATAGGTTTTGGTGTAAAATAGCCAATTTCCCCGATCTTTGCCATTGTATACATTTATTAAGGATTGCTTGCTGAGTAGCCGCGTACTTATTATATCTATCGCGGATAAATTTTATTATTCAGGCTGCAAGTCTGATCAGGACCAGGAGGGTCCGAAACTCAGGTGTGTAGGACTAGCTGTGATGTCCGGGTCAATTGCCTAGATATCATCGCTGAAGGCTATTGCTGCTCTGATATTCTTTTGATTCGTTCTTAATATTTGGTAATATCTATCTTATTGTAATGGCATATAAAGCTACCTTGTAATACTCCGTTATTTTGACTAGTAATGGAATGTCAGCAATGATAGCCGTAATTGTCCATCATGAGGTACTCTGGGCCGAGTATCAGATCATGATGCTGGATTCCCTGTGGAGACGCAGGGGGTCATGACAATCCGATCCAATTCGTTTGACTTACTTTTAAAAATGTTAGGATCCACCTTCAAAACAACGAAAACCGGACTAAAGGACTTAAAGAATTTGTTTTATCAAAACATAGATAAATCGTTAAGCTGTTAAGCCGGTAAGCTGAAAAGAACGGGACCTAAGAGTATTCGGCAGCCGTTCATTCTAATAAGTGGGATCGATGGAAGTCTATCAGACGACCAGATTGTTTATTCCTTCCACTACTGAGTTGGGCCAGTACGATGCGCTACAGATGGAGGCCCATCGCTTCGCGTGAGCGAACGCAAGCGTACGCGGCGCCGCGGCTCTTCAGTTGCGCGCTAGTTATAGAACAACAACGGTGGTTCATGGGTGCGCCACATCTCCGATAATCTAGAATTGACGCCTGTTGTAGCTTGTGTGTTCTTAGAGTGAGTTTGGAGTGGTCTTGTACTCTCGCTTCTATTGATTTGCACTGAGTACTTACTGTGAGTCTGGGGTCTTCTACACCAATCCTCCCTCCGAATGTTTTTTAGAGTCTGTACCTTAGGTTTCTTCTGCAGTGTGTGCTTTTAAAGTGATTGTAAGAGTCTGCTTGTAACTTATTCTTTGATGAAATGAAATTTCGACCCTTCTCAAAAAAAAAAAAAAAAAAAAAGAACAACAACGGCAGTGGATACGAATCGGGGAAGCCCATACTCTAGGTTGGGAGGCATGTCGCCGCCGCCGGCGGCGGCGGCGGTGGGGCGGGAGCTGCAGTAGGAGCTCTGGGAGGAGATCTTCCTCCGCCTCCCACCTGACGACCCCGCCTCCTTCCTCCGCGCCTCGCTCGTCTGCAAGACCTGGCGCCGCATCGTCTCCCGCCCCGGCTTCCTCCGCTGCCTCGGCGAGCTCCACCGGGCGCCCCCAATCCTGGGTTTCTTCCGCAACGGCAGGAATGAGGACGGCTTCGGCTTCGTCCCCACCACCGCCTCCGCCTTCTCCCTTCCCATCCCCATCCCCATCCCCATCCCCGAGCGCCGTTCCTGGCGCGTCGTCGACTGCCGCCACGGCCGCGTCCTCCTCCGCCGCCGCAGATCCGCGCGGGAGTTCCTCGTCTGGGAGCCAATGACCGGCTACCAGCGGCGCCTGCCCGACTTGTCCGCGAAGTCCTTCTTTATGGGTAGTTACAACGCGGCGGTGATGTGCGCCGCCGTCGGCTGCGGCCACTGGAACTGCCACGGGGGCCCTTTCCGCGTCGTCGCCGTCTACACCTTCGCCGGCGCCGTCAACAACAACGAAGAACCCATGTTGTTCACGTCGGCGTGTGTCTACTCGTCGGAGACGGGAGCGTGGGGCGAGCCGACCTCGCCGGTCGGCATACTCTACGGCACCGTGGCCATCACGGCGAGCACCCTCTTGGGGAACTCTCTCTACATCCAATGCGATAACGAGGTGGACATCTTCAAGTACGACATACGCGAGGACACCCTCGTGGCGTTGGCGATCGGAGAGGATGAGTTGGATTTGAGGTGGTCCATGCTCACGCAGGCAGAGGATGGTGAGCTGAGATTTGTCAATGTCTACGATACAATTCTCTGGCTTTGTCCTTGGGACGAAGATAGTGGGTGGGTAGACACGAGGCTCATCCGTCTAAAAGATGTGCTCCCGCCTGTTGCTACTGCTGCTTCCACTGACCTCCCGTGTGAGGCTAATCCTTTCCAGGAAGTCGTCGGCTTCGTCGAGAGAGCAAGTATCATTTTCCTCTCCACAAATGACGGCATCTACACGATTGATCCCAATTCTGCAGGCCAAGCCAGGAAGGTGTGCAGCATGCCGCTAGACTATACTGGGCGCCCGTTGGAGACTGTTTTGTTCCCATTCACACGCTTCTACATTCCTCCAGGTACATTCATCCCCTCAATTTACCACCCGCGACCATTATAGATGCTGTGCCCTTAATTGTGATACAGGCTAACACTTTTAGACCGAGAAACGATCGATGAAGGCCTAAGAGCCCTGCTACACATATTTCAGCATTTCCCACAATTTGCTAGTCTTTGGACAAATATCTTGCCACAACCTTACAAGACTACTGGCAACAAAATTAAATTCTAAGTAAAATATGGAATGTAAATTATGATTGTGTTTGAGATATTAACCAGTGCTTGAATCTTTGCCACTCTCTGTCTATGTTTTGCTCCATCCAAAGAGTTAAACTGAATGCCAAAATCGAACTTTTCCTTGGCTGTTGTAAATGCCAGTCTTACTAATCAAACGAAACCTTAAAGAAATTAAACAAATGGTCTAGTAGTTTTTATTATTTTTGAAATAATCATCTAGTATGTTTTTTGTTTTATTATACTTTATTGTAGTCAAGCTATATGAGCAAAATTTAGTATTATCTCTGTTGGTGTGTGTTATAAAAATATATAGTTTCTCGGGGTGTAAAGTGAAAAATATACATGTATAGTGTATAAACTATGGAAGAGGAATGATCTAAAGTCAATAGAGAGAGAGAAATTCCCCAAGCCGTGTCTCTCTTCTTCCATCTTCTCTCTCCTGTTCATCCACAAAATCTCCAAATAAAGCATGAACCTCTATGTCAGGATCCTGCTTAAAGCAAATCAGTAAGAATGATAAAAGGGTTTATGGTTAGACTAGTTGCATGCTGGTCAAGACTAATAAACCAGGCATATTTTAAGAAATCTTTTGCTGTTTTTTTTTCTGGGAGTGTATATATATTTACTATATATGTGAGTTCATAACCTTTCATGAAATGATTTAACCATAGGTGGGCAGCATGATGCTAGAGAATAGGGCAAGGAGACAAACTGATGCTAGACTGGTAAGTCTAACATCTTTCAGCGAACAAAAGAGGGTGGTATCACTTAGTGCATGCGCTGATGCGCCCATTGATGTCATGGTAGAAAATGCAAGAACGAATGGAAGGACGATGTTTTTGATGTTGTCGTGTGACTCGTGTCTGTGTTTTAGTCTTTCAAAGTATGATGCTGCTCAACGATCTCGTGGTACTATGCTTATGAAGCTTCATTAGTATGTTTCGTTTATCTAAGTAAATGATGGTAGCCTTTGGTTCTTGCTTTTCGCTAAGATTTTACAATGCTTTTCATAACTAGCTTCTATAAGAATCATGTTATTACAATCTAACGACGTGATATATTGTGTCTGAGAGTTGCATAAATTCTGATTAATTTGACTTGCAAAGGTCGTTTTGAAGTTGCCAAGATGCTTTTGGCAAATAAACACAAAATGTACCATTAATATGTACTCATTTGGTCATATGTACGGAAGTTGTGGTACCATGTTTTAGCCCATGCCGGCTCATCCCACACTTGGCCTTAAGAAGGAACGAAGGGGAGCGGGGCTCTTCCCTAGTTGAGCTCGTGGGCAGCCACCCCTTCCCTACTACCATCGCCTATTCACCGCCTCACCCTCTCTTTTAGGGCTCGTTTGGAGGCATAGGAAAAACACCCGGTTACTTCCATTAGGGGATATTTTTGACCAACTCCCCATTTCCTGTTTCCTCTTTCCCTGTCTTGACAGCCATTGGAACCTCGTCCTAGAGCTCACCGCTATCGTCCTAGTGCCCCGGCAGGGGTGGAGTGGGCTAGAGGCGGGCGGAGGGGCCTAGAGGCGGGCGGAGGCCGGAGGTGAGGGGGGCGGTGGCGGCGGTAGGGAGATAGAGGTGAAGACGGCCACAATAGGGAGGTCGAAGTTGGAGGCGAAGGGGCGGAGGGAAAGTGGCGGCGGCAGGGAGGTCGGAGGCGGAGAGGGAGGCGGCGGTGAGACTGAGACTACACGAGGCGGTGACTCCGGAGGCGGCAGCGGGGGCGAAGGAGGCCGGAAGGGGAGGCAGCGGCGGCAAGGAGGCGGAGGGGGCCAGCGGCGCGGCAGAGGGTGAGGCGGCTTGCTTGTTTCTTGAGAAGAATTGAAAATGTATGATCTGCCAGGATCTTCAGGTCGGCCAATCGTGATTGCCTTTAAGCAAAAAGTGGGCCGACAAGCTCACGGGAAAGTATCCATAGGGTATTTATTTATATATCTAGTTTAGAAAACAAGTTCTCGGATTGCTTCACTAATTTTTGATGTCATGTCCTCAAAAATGCAAAAGCAGGTTGACTTCATGCCTTGAAAAATGATACTGTAGCGTTTCGGGATGAAACTATATATATGCATGTTATAGACTTATTACAATGATTATTTTCAATCTGTACTTCTTAGGAGGCATATTTGCTGCATGCTAATACCCTGGCATACCAATTTTTGCCTTGGCCTGAAATCTAAATATATTTTTTTTTAGAATCGCAACCGTACTCACCCATTCTTGTCCAGATTTTATCTTGGAGATGTAATAAGAAGGAAAAAAATATGGCAAACGATAAGCCGTCGTTTAGCTATTGTTGGATACGTAAGGTGAAATGTTGGGATCCAGAGTTTCAAAAGGTGGCTTCAACAAGTCGGAACGTTTGGTTTGAATGGGCTGTAAGAACTTTATAAACTGGAGCACTTAGATAACCATAATTTGTCCAAACGTTGCATTGAGTTTTCACTGAGAAAATACGTTTCATAAATTTGAAGAAATAATTATGCGGCGGTAGGTAGGGAGGTAAGGAGGGGTGAAAACGGATGGGAAAAATGGAGCCACATAGATTTTTTTTGGGGGAGGTGGCGTTGATTTCTTTTCCCATGATTTCATAGGGTTGGGTGGGATTTCTCCAACCCACGTGCGTCCCAAACACCTAAAAATTTCTCTAGGGAGGAAGCACGGCGAAAATTATCCCAAGGTTTAGACAGTGATCCCGGTCGAGATTCTGGTTTCCAAACGGGCCTTTATACGACATCTCGATCCCTTGCTCCCGCGTGCTCCCAAGGGTCCTAAGCCTCACGGGATCTTCACGTCCTTTCAAGATTCTTGGGGTTCTCAGGAATCTCCCGGGCATCAAAAGGGTCTTGTAAGGTCAGAAGACCGCACGCTGTCTCGAAGGGCTTCACAGGGTCTTCACGCCTTGTGGCCGAGAACGTGGAGGTGCCTTACAACAGAAAAAACAAACCGTGTTTTTTTTTGAGATAAAATAGAATGAGTTTTGCTAGATAGTGAGTTCACCACTCTTTTGATTAATGGACTGGGGATATTTCCATTTTCATTTTTTTTGGGGAAAAATGCCAGATATACTTACTGCAATACATCAGATCGAGCACTGTCAATAAGCCTCACCAAATCATCAGGTCCATGAATTTTGCACACCAAAGAAGTAATGCGATCAACAACATTGCAGTCGGATTTCAAGCACGTCGCTGACAAGCACCCCTCCTGGGTTGTCGTCCTGATTTTGTGACAATTTCTTTGCCCTCTATCTATATGTTCATATGCCTCTGACAATGCCATAGAAAGCCTTCTGAAACTCTCCTCTTCTAAGATCTTTATGACATCTGAGAAAGCGCTCCGGTTTTCTTCTGAGATATTACAAACATTCTCATAACTGAAAGCCTCTGTAGATATCATTTCAGATGCCACATTACGAATCGACATAAGATTATACATAACATGCTGAGTGCTTTCTGCGGAATTGAAGATCGCATCCTCTGGCTTTTCAATATGGTAAAGCTCAATTGCATTGACTAAAGCAAATCGTGTTAAAAAGATGAAGAAATCATAGAAATTCATGCCTGAAATGAAAATCCAACAGAATGTTACAGTGAAGGCAAACAATTAATTTTGCTTGTTAAAAAATTGCCTGTTGTTCATGTGACTATTCAACAAGAAGGCAAGAATATTACCTGTATTTGCTGCCAAGTTGCGTTGACAAAGCCCCTCAAAATCATCACATATATCTCGAATGTCTCCAATATATTCTTTTGCAACTTTGTAGTCAAAGTGAAGCAAATTCCACTATCAAGGTGCAGTTGTCCACAATATTAGCAAGTATATGATGTTATAAACTTATAGTGCTTGAAATTAAGTTGATAATTTCATGTGCTCACCACCCAATGAAGGTTGTAGGCATTGAACCAATTATGGTTTATTGATATAGTATCCTCCTGTAGTAAATGGCAAAAGGGGAGAAAAACCAAGACGTTCAGCACGAAATGGAACACCTATGTTAATTGGGAAAGCTTTACCAAATGTTTAAAGGAGGCGGCGTCATATGGGCCATTTACTACTAGTGGCTTTGGCGCAAGAACACAGTAGCAGAAATTCAGGCAGTGGTTGCATCCAACTCAGCAACAGCTTAGTAGTATAGGAAAATTCTCTCTTTAGGATGCTTATTTATTGGTTAGCAAGTTTTTCTACGGTTTGGTTTGTAGGGGTTCTTTATTGGGTCAATTACATGTCACTGTTTATCGAAGTCTATATCTCCCTCTGCCTCTCAGCTGAGCATCTTAACATGGTTGCGCTGCCACCAGGCCCACCACAACGCTACCCAAACCCCCTAGCCTAGGGGACCAGGTCCTCAACGACTGGTCCAGCACAGCAACCCTATTCATTCTCAAGCAGATGAAAGGTGTAAGGAACTAAGGATAGTATGTCGTGGAGTGCATTGCCAATTGCAAGGTCATTCCGGTCGAGCTACGCTGATGTTATTTGTAACATGGTGTAAAAAAAAGTAGTTCAGGAGTAATAAGTTGTTCAGGTTGGTAAACCACTGTGCTTTCATTTCACAGGGAACAAATATACATCATCTATACTGCATATTTTAAAGCCATGGGATCCCCACTTCACAATGGAGACATAATCAGTCACACATTGTCAGTTTAATAATACTTATTTATGATTAATAAATATTACAAAAAAAAAAGAATTGAATGCACAGAAGTTATGCATCATGCATCTCGTAAAGCCATCCTCAAAATAGTAGAGTGAGAACTCCAATCTCAAGTGTTGGATAAAATATGAATCATAGCAGAATTCTTGTCACTGTGACATGGAAGACTGGCATGCGTGAGTAAGCATAGAATGATGAAAGCGATCTTTCAAAAGATGGCAGTGGCTTTTTTTTGTTTAATTTTACCAACCCAAATCTGTTCCAACTTCCAATGGTCAGGGCTGCCAGTTTAATTCACCTATTTCTAGATTGGTACTCATTTGCCATCCATATCAGACCCAATGCTGAACATGCATCCACTCATGTAACATAACATTGAATAATACCTCACAGATCAAACAACAAATGCATAAACATGTCTTGAAGATAAAAAGACATTTACCAGGTTATGAACTTGGTGATACCACCCACTGGGGACAAAAATAATTTCATTCTGCTCTTGAATGCACTCTAACCATTCAGTCTACACAACAAAAAAAAAACCCAAAATAAGCATAGCATAAGACACATGCACACGCACACGCGCGTGCGTGCGCACAAACACACACACACAGAGGAGGGAGGGAGAGAGGGGAGAGAGGTTACTTTATTGAATTCAGGGAACTGCTTTTCAGAAACATCATCATTTATATTATACACAGAAGTTCTTAGATTCCTACATGACATAATTAACAAACACTGTTTAGTTAACAATAGAAAGTATTACAATTTACAAGGAAAATGAGGTAGCACAAAGTCAACAAAAAAAGGAAATTGAATCCAAATAGATAAGCTCGATTGCCAACTGCAAATTTGTTATCTAGATCAACTATAAAATGTATCGCAAATTTGCTGTTCTGTGTACTGTTTGTCATCTAGTAAAAAAGATCCACGCAGAAGCTTTAACTGTGGCGATAAGCAAAAGGCTAGGTGCTAGACCAAAGCTCAACTTTTACTTATTTGGAAGAAAGAGATTTTTTAACTTCAAAAATAACAAATGCAACCAACAGAAACCTAGCAGATGTCCTGACCATGCGGCCATGTTCAAACCAAAACAAACTTCGTTCCTCCTAAGACAGGTTACAGGACAGATGTCTTGTAAGACTACAAATTGAGATAAGCTATGCAAGTTTCTTGGCATCATATCCTTCAGAACTTCCACAATTCAGAATGGCACGGCAGGAAGATTATATCGCCATGTTATTTGCAAAATTAGCTCCTTGATTTTAAGCTTGCTTGCTTCAGAAGATGAAGGTAAGCCAAGAGAAAACACCTTGCATCATTCAGAAAATAATCTCAGCCTTGATTTAAACCTCTTTTTTTCAGCTTATACCAGATTAAAATCTACAGCTTGAAAATTCGTCATTTTTGTGCCAGCCATACATTGTAGCATTTTGTAGTCGTTTTTGTGGGGCCATATATGGTTCTTCTCAAGGATCTTAAAAATTTTTTAAAATATATTTTTTAACCTTTCTAAGCCGTTTTTCAACCATTCTCAACTTTTCAGATTTTAATCTTACCCAGCTTGTCAGCTCTATCAAGCTATATTTGGATCAAAAGCTCTGCCAAACTAAAAGTCCTTCTGCAATCACTAGTCCTTTGTATGTCATTTAAAGATCTGAAATGAACTTCACTCCTATGTTATGCAATACCTTATTACATACATATATTCCAATTGTTTTATGCTTGTGATGCCGCAATGTGTTATTCCAAAGTCCCTTTGCAATGACAGATAATGCATGATAAATACTGAATCAAAATATTACCTATCAAATATAAGATGACTTTGTGATGGTGGTAGAAACAGCCACAGTTTTCGCCCACACACATTTGCTGACCAGCTGTATGACCTAAAAACATCAGCATGAAGAGCAGTCCAAGTTCCTACATATCAATGTCATGTGTAATCATAATCATGTGGAAGATATATAATTACACTTGTAACATGGGATGGCTTAACAGAACCACAGACTACCTCAATGCTGGACAACTAAAGCGATAGTCAGTAAACAAACCTTTCGCGCCCATGTAAACAAACCGATAGTCAGTACAATTTATTTCATTTTTATGGTTGGTGATGTCAGAATCTCTATGTATAGGATGGCTATCAAGATACATGTTGAGTCAATCATCGACAAAGAATGTTGGCATGGTATATTCAAGATAACCAGGGTACTCCCGAAAAGTCAACAAAAGAAGTTGTAATGTTAGCTAAATCGTAGCAGGAGATGAGATATCGCGTGGAAAAAAGAAGAAAGCATGGTATGCATTTTGAGGTATAAAAGGGTTCAATCTAAGAGTGGTGAGCACAACACTATTCATGCTGTTTTTCGTAAAACATATGGTCATCCTAGTGCAATATTAAGATATCTAATCTTATGTGTCTCAAAAAGGTGCTGTGAAAGTTCAAAACAAAGGTTCAAAACATGCCCCAGCAATACAGGATAAAAATAAAATTAATAAACAATTAAACTTACGTATAGGAACAATGTGTTATGTTAGAGATGACTCCAAATCACCTCTCTTTTCGGTTCAAAAGAATACCAACAATCCTAGTTTATCACAATGCAACCCTTTTGCACACCTATTCCAAGCATCGCTTCAGTATGACTTGATGTCAATGATTCATCGGGTATTAGTGATTTCTAGAATATGGCATTACATCTTTGAACTCAAAGTATGAACTTTTTTTTGTATGTGTTTAGGACTTTCTATAGCACAGCTGCCTAGAATTTTCAAAAAAAACTCAAATATTTTGTTACCATTAGATCAAGATCCAAAAGTTCAGATCATGTCATCTTCCATGTATTAGATTATATAAGGTCAATCCATCCAAACCTTTGTAATACCCCAGCCCGTTGAGATGTGTGGCCCATGTGGCTGGCCCATATGATTGGTTGTGGTGGAATAATAACAACTTGCTAGTCTAAAGAGATTTATAGTAGCATATAATGTCTGATGAATCCAAACATAGCACCTCAGGTTAATTCTTTTGGGCGAAGCTAGCCTGAAAACCCAAGAGTAGTGATATGCATGCGCGGGCTAGCCCCGTAGATGGGCTAGGGTTTAAGCGAATTTTGACTAGATGTTACAACCTTAATCTCATTTCGCTCCCCAACCCAGCAGACGCTGCCTTTCTGCCCATGCTCCTTGGCCGCTTCTACCTGCATGCTGCATGTCTGCATGTGACACCAGCGCTCCAACGCCCATGAGACTGCAAAAAAAAAAACTTCTCATTTCCATCCCCACAGTCGGATCCCATGTTATTCCTCCTCTCCAGTGAGGTCCCACCACCGCCTCCTAACGATCATTAGCCTCCTCGTCGATCTGCCAACCCCCTCCCCCAAACGGACGGAAATCCTCTGCCATTATGCATGTAAAGGCAGAGGTGCACTGTAGCAAACAGGCACGAAGGCACGGTACTGTAGCAAAATGCACTGTTCATGGTTACTATATCAAAATCACTGTTCAAAAATACTGTTCGTTTTCACTGTTTAGTACTGTTCACAGTTAAAAAGGCACGGTTACTGTTCATTCTCTACACCAACGGCAGAGGATAAAATTCCCCCCCAAACCCACACCCACACCCATCTACCCACCAACCTTTTTTGACGAAAATCCCCCTTATTTTACCTTTAGTGCATCAGTTATGTAGAAGCGTGACAGCTATGGTTAACAGCTAGTACAGTGTTTAATTTCTGCTATTGCTAAATACAAGCTAATGTTAGGGGGCGCCACAAATTCAGTAAGAGCAAGCAAACTGAGTATACTCTGGATTCTGGAACCTGGACAGACCTTTACAAAATGCCAATCCTTCAGGTATAGAAGGGAACCTTCACAATGCCCATCTACTGAATCGCCGCAGGACTCCCCAGCCCAATGATCCACAAACTCCTGCATCGACATCTCGAGCCGCTTTGTCATGAACTGAAGCAGAATGCGATTCAGCCATGAACTAATCGAACCAAGCAGAAGAATTCAAACCAAGCAAGAAAAAATCTGGAAGCAGAGCACGAGAGAAGACACAGAGAGGTCGGAAGGAGCATGTAGGATTGAGAGTTTGTTAGAGAATCGTTATTACAGCCTGTACTTTGCCGGACGATGAACAGGGTATATATATACCCGAGCCCCAAGTCTCTGCCTAGCGGGTCCCACGCACACACAAGTGCTCAGCGCTACACACAGCCACGTAGGGCTCACTCATCAGGCGTGACATCTGCCCCCCCTTGAGACCCGCCATGACCCCATGCGGGTGCTTCTGGAAATCGTTCCTTCAAGACATTGTAGTTCTCCCAAGTCGCCGCCGTTGCTGGAAGACCGGACCAACGCACCAATACTTGAGTCAACACAGCATTGCCACGCTTCACCATACGACGATCAACAATTTCCTCCGGTTGAGTATCCTGAACATCCAATTCCAACTGATGAGGAAGCTCAGTTGAGATTGGTCTGAAATCAAGAACAAACTGCTTCAGCTGAGAAACATGAAACACGGGGTGAACCGCACTTTCTACAAGCAATTGTAGTTTATATGCCACTTTCCCAATGCGTTGAAGTATTGTATATGGTCCATAGAACTTGAATGCAAGCTTTGGAGATGGTCGATGCACCACTAATTGTTGAACATATGGCTGCAGTTTCAGAAATACAGAGTCTCCCACCTGAAATTCTCTGAAACTGCGGTGTTTGTCTGCCATATTCTTCATATATTGTTGTGCCCTTTTGAGTTGCTCTTGTAGTAACTTAGTATCATGCTGCCTCTTCACCAAAAATTCCTGAACATCTGGATGAGTTTGTTCTATATTGTCGGGTATAAACCCCAAGTTAGCGTCTACTCCATATAGAGCCTTGAATGGTGTTGTTTGCAGCGATTGATGAAATGCTGTATTGTACCAAAACTCAGCCATAGGTAACCAAGACAGCCATTTCTTTGGTGTTAGTTGAGAAGCACAGCGCAAATACAACTCAATGCATTGATTCAATCTTTCGGTCTGACCATCTGTTTGAGGATGGTATGCACTACTCATCTGTAGTTTGATCCCCATCAACTGAAACAATTCCTTCCAAAATATACTAGTGAAAATCTTATCTCGATCTGAAACAATGGAACTAGGAATTCTATGCAGTTTGACAATATTGGACACAAACACCTGTGCCACTTGCATTGCTGTGAAAGGATGCTTCAAAGGAATCAAATGGCAGAACTTGGTGAAACGATCCACAACCACCATTAAAGCCCTCAGCAACTGGTAACCCCTCAATAAAATCCATACTTATGTTCTGCCATGGACCAGTAGGAATTGGTAAAGGATTAAGAAGCCCTGGATACTTAACTTGTTCATGCTTAGCCTGCTGACAAACAGCACATTGTCGGACGAACTCCTGTACATCCTGTTTAATCCCATGCCAAGCAAATAACTTGTTGATGCGTTGATAAGTAGCTTGCATTCCAGAGTGACCTCCTATAGGACTATTATGGAGAGAATCCATAATTTTAGTGTGCAGTCCTGAATTGGCTCCTATCCAAATCTTCCCCTTATATCTGATAATACCTCCTTGCAATGTATAAAGAGGATCCACAGCATGTCCCACTGCTAGCTGAGTAAGCAAAGTCTGTGCAAATGGATCAACTACATAGGAGTTGACAATCTCTTGAAGCCATTGTGGCTGTCCACCTAAAATGGCATGTAGAGAAACAGGGTGTTCCCAACGAGACAATGCATCAGCTACTGTATTTTCTTTCCCCTTCTTATATTGGATGGAAAATTGAAGACCCATCAATTTAGTCATAGCTTTCTTTTGCAAATCAGAGGCTAACTCTTGATCATTGAGATGACACAAACGTTGATGATCTGTTCGAATTATAAAAGGGCCTCTCAGTAAATAAGGTCTCCATTTTTCAATCGCCATCATCACTGCCAAAAACTCCTTTTCATATATAGACAGTTGCTGATTTTTTATCCCCAATGGTTTACTGTAAAAGGCAACAGGATGACCATCCTGACTTAAAACTGCACCTACACCAATCCCACAAGCATCGGTCTCCACCACAAATTGCTTGCTGAAATCAGGTAATGCAAGCACTGGAGTGCTACTCATAGCCTTTTTCAACTCATAAAATGCCATTTGAGTCTCAGAGGACCAATGAAATGCATTCTTTTGTAACAAATTGTTTAATGGTCGTGCCAAAATGCCATAGTTTCTCACAAATTTCCTGTAGTATCCAATTAAGTCTAAGAAACCTTTAAGTTGAGTAACACTCTTTGGAATGGGCCACTGTAACATAGTTTGAGTCTTGGTTTGATCAGTAGATACCCCAGTGGAAGATATAATATGGCCCAAATACTCTATAGTATCTGTGGCAAATGTGCACTTAGATGGTTTAAGGAAAAGTTTATGCTGCTGCAGGATCACAAAAAACTTCTCTTAAATGTGTAAGATGATCCTCTAAACTCATGCTATATATGAGTATATCATCCATAAAGACCAGCACAAACGTTCTAAGAAATGGGGCAAAAATTGAGTTCATAAGGCATTGAAATGTGGCTGGGGCATTGGTGAGCCCAAAGGGCATTACTCTAAACTGATATAAACCTTCATGTGTTTTAAATGCAGTTTTATGCTCATCTAATTCGACCAATCTGATCTGATGATAGCCAGATCGAAGATCCAATTTGGAAAATAGCTTGGCTCCAGCTAATTCATCAAGTAACTCATCAATAACTAGCATGGGAAACTTAGATTTAATGGTAATATCATTCAGTTTCCTATAATCCACACAGAACCTCCAGGACCCATCCTTTTTCTTGACCAACAGCACTGGGGAAGCAAAAGGGCTTAAACTCTGCACAATGGTTCCTTTGGACAACATGTCCTTGACTTGTTTTTTGATCTCATCTTTCTGATGAGGAGAATATCTGTACGACCGAGAATTGCAAGGTACAGCCTGTGGTACTAAGGAGATAGCATGATCATAAGTTCTATGGGGTGGTAAATCTTGAGGATCCTGAAATATATCCTGAAACTCTTCCAACAATTCTTGCAGAGCTAACTTTAGTACTGGATTGTCATGCTGTACCAAAGGCAACACTAGTTCTAGCACCACCGCTGCCCAAACCTCATTCCCTTTGAACCACTTAGTCAATGTAGCTAATTGTACTTTAGATATTGATTCCCCTGTTTCGCCTTGCATACCATGCAATACTATCTCTTTTCCATTATAGTGAAACTTAAGCCATTTCTCTTGCCAATGACATGTCATTTCACCCATTGTTTCCAACCAATCCATACCTAGAATAGCGTCATATCCCCCAAAATCTAACACTCTCATTCCATGCTGAAACATTTGGCCTTGAACCCACCAATTTAACTGGGGAACCAAGGCAGAGCACTGAAGCATGCCACCCCGGCCAGCAACTTTAACTGCAACTGACTGAAGAGCAACGGTTGGGCAATGCAACAACTTAACTAAGTTGGTATCCACAAAAGAATGAGAGCTTCCAGAATCAATAAGAATAACCATTGCTTTGTTACCTGTCAAAGCTCTAATTCGAATAGTAGAATTGGAATAAGAACCTGCTATGGCATGAAGTGAAACATGCAACTCTTCCTCTTGTAACTCTTCAGCCACCACTGCATCAAGAATGTCATCTGATAATACTTCAACCGAATGCATAGCTTTGATCTGCCCCCTACTATTTGCTTACACTGATGCTGTGGCGAGTAGGTTTCTCCACATTTGAAGCATAATCCTTGGGCTTTCCTATATTCTTTTAATTGCCTTGCTTTCCATAGCTCCCCTTTATCCAAATTCTGTTTCACCAATGTGTCTGACTTATAGGAAGGATATGCACCTCTACCCATTCCTTGTTTAGAAGCAAATTTCCTATTCCTCTCTAGGACCTGTTCCTGCAAGGTTGCTATATTCATCGCATGTGCAAGAGAGCTTGGCATCTGTTGCTCTTAACTCCTCTTTAACCAACATAAATTGATTAATCAACACCATCTCACTGATTCCTTCCTCATACATACGGATTTGATACACTAAGTTCTCAAACTGTGCTTTATAATCCTCCACACCACTTTGCTGTTTGAGTGTTAAAAGCTCTCTTGTTCTATCTCTATATGTGGTACCTTCAAATTCTATGAGAATTTCTTGCTTAAACTGCGGCCACTGCCATCCTCTAGTATAGGATCCTTGAACTTCAAACCAATACGCATCTCTGTCCATAAAATGTACCACAGCAGCCGATACTTTGAAGTTGTCAGGTATTTGGTATAGTGCAAAAAAATCTCTCACACTTTTGCACACAAATACGTGCATCCTTGCCATCAAACTTTGAAAAATCCATTTTGGGCATCCAAGTTCTCTTCTGCTCATTGTCCGGTCCCTTATGTGACAATCCCCCACTAGAATCCAATTCCTCAACTGCTTCCACATGACTTCTCCGGGCAGAGAACGGTGCTGACTTGTACACCCCCTGACCCGAGAAATCACCAATCGGACGAGCAGGTTCTTTCTGAACGTTGTTCTGCTTCCCTGAATTACTTCCTTCCTTCCCCTTGTTGAGACTCGCAATATCCATCTGCAACTTGGAAATAGAACTCATCGAGAGATCCACCTTCATCTGCACCTTCTCCACCAATTCCTTCTGAGATTCCATCTTAAGATCCAACGCCGCAAACTGATCTCCCAAGTCTTTTTTGCATTGCTTGCCACTGTGTAAGCCATTCACCTTGCAAAAACTCCTTCAGACCCTCCATCACAGCTTCCAGAAGACGATCACGAGCTTGATTCCGTCACCAGCTTGCTTCTCTCCAAATTCACCGAACCTCGAGTATAGGGATTTTACAGGCTATCGCCGAAGCGACCGCCAACCTGCCTCTCGGAAAAAAAAATTACCAGCGAACCAAGAGAATTTTGAAGCAAAAGCAATGGATCGGGCTAGCTCTGATACCAAATGTCATGGACTGAAGCAGAATGCGATTCAGTCATGAACTAATCGAACCAAGCAAAAGGAATTCGAACCAAGCAAGGAGAAATCTGGAAGCAGAGCACGAGAGAAGAAACAGAGGAGAGGTTGGAAAGGAGCAGGTAGGATTGAGAGTTTGTTAGAGAATCGTTATTACAGCCTGTCCTTTGCCGGACGATGAACATGGTATATATACCCGAGCCCCAAGTCTCTGCCTAGTGGGTCCCACGCACACACAAGCGCTCAGCGCTACACACAGCCACGCAGGGCTCACTCATCAGGCATGACATCTGCCCCCCCTTGAGACCCGCCATGACCCCATGCGGGTACTTCTGGAAATCGCTGCTTCAAGACATTGTAATTCTCCCAAGTCGCCGCCGTTGCTGGAAGACCGGACCAACGCACCAATACTTGAGTCAACACAGCATTGCCACGCTTCACCATACGACGATCAACAATTTCCTCCGGTTGAGTATCCTGAACATCCAATTCCAACTGATGAGGAAGCTCAGCTGAGATTGGTCTGAAATCTGGAACAAACTGCTTCAGCTGAGAAACATGAAACACAGGATGAACCGCACTTCCTTCAGGCAATTGTAGTTTATATGCCACTTTCCCAATGCGTTGAAGTACTGTGTATGGTCCATAAAACTTGAATGCAAGTTTTGGAGATGGTCGATGCACCACTGATTGTTGAACATATGGCTGCAGTTTCAGAAATACCGAGTCTCCCACTTGAAATTCTCTGAAACTGCGGTGTTTGTCTGCCATATTCTTCATATATTGCTGTGCCCTTGTGAGTTGCTCTTGAAGTAACTTAGTATCATGCTGCCTTTGCAATAAAAATTCCTGGACATCTGGATGAACATGTTCTATATTGTCTGGTATAAATCCCAAGTTAGCGTCTACTCCATATAGAGCCTTGAATGGTGTTGTTTGCAGTGATTTATGAAATGATGTATTGTACCAAAACTCAGCCATAGGTAACCAAGACAGCCATTTCTTTGGTGTTAGTTGAGAAGCACAGCGCAAATACAACTCAATGCATTGATTCAACCTTTCGGTCTGACCATCTGTTTGAGGGTGGTATGCACTACTCATTTGTAGTTTGATCCCCATCAACTGAAACAATTCCTTCCAAAATATACTAGTGAAAATCTTATCTCTATCTGAAACAATGGAACTAGGAATTCCATGCAGTTTGACAATATTGGACACAAACACCCGTGCCACTTGCATTGCTGTGAAAGGATGCTTCAGAGGAATCAAATGACAGAACTTGGTGAAACGATCCACAACCACCATTATCACTGTAAAGCCCTCAGCAACTGGTAATCCCTCAATAAAATCCATACTTATGTTCTGCCATGGACCCGTAGGAATTGGTAAAGGATTAAGAAGCCCTGGATACTTAACTTGCTCATGCTTGGCCTGCTGACAAACAGCACATTGTCGGACGAACTCCTGTACATCCTGTTTAATCCCTTGCCAAGCAAATAACTTGTTGATGCGTTGATAAGTGGCTTGCATTCCAGAGTGACCTCCTATAGGACTATTATGGAGAGAATCCATAATTTTAGTGTGCAGTCCTGAATTGGCTCCTATCCAAATCTTCCCTTTATATCTGATAATACCACCTTACAATGTGTAAAGAGGATCCACAGCATGTCCCACTGCTAGCTGAGTAAGCAAGGTCTGTGCAAACGGATCAACTACATAGGAGTTGATAATCTCTTGAAGCCATTGTGGCTGTCCTCCTGAAATGGCATGTAGAGAAACAGGGTGTTCCCGACGAGACAATGCATCAGCCACCATATTTTCTTTCCCCTTCTTATAGTGGATGGAAAATTGAAGACCCATCAATTTAGTCATAGCTTTCTTTTGTAAATCAGAGGCTAACTCCTGATCATTGAGATGACACAAACTTTGATGATCTGTTCGAATTATAAAAGGGCCTCTCAGTAAATAAGGTCTCCATTTTTCAATCGCCATCATCACTGCCAAAAACTCCTTTTCATATATAGACAGTTGCTGATTTTTTATCCCCAATGGTTTACTGTAAAAGGCAACAGGATGACCATCCTGACTTAAAACTGCACCTACACCAATCCCACAAGCATCGGTCTCCACCACAAATTGCTTGCTGAAATCAGGTAATGCAAGCACTGGAGTGCTACTCATAGCCTTCTTCAACTCATCAAATGCCATTTGAGCCTCAGAGGACCAATGGAATGCATTCTTTTGTAACAAATTGTTTAATGGCCGTGCCAAAATGCCATAGTTTCTCACAAATTTCCTGTAGTATCCAGTTAAGCCCAAGAAACCTTTAAGTTGAGTAACATTCTTTGGAATAGGCCACTGTAACATAGCTTGAGTCTTGGTTTGATACACTAGTGGAAGAAATAATATGGCCCAAATACTCTATAGTATCTGTGGCAAATGTGCACTTAGATGGTTTAAGGAATAGTCTATGCTGCTGCAGTACCACAAAAACTTCTCTTAAATGTGTGAGATGATCCTCCAAACTCCTGCTATATATGAGTATATCATCCATAAAGACCAGCACAAACTTTCTAAGAAATGGAGCAAAAATTGAGTTCATAAGGCATTGAAATGTGGCTGGGGCATTGGTGAGCCCAAAGGGCATTACTCTAAACTGATATAAACCTTGATGTGTTTTAAATGCAGTCTTAGGCTCATCTGATTCGACCAATCTGATCTGATGATAGCCAGATCGAAGATCCAACATGGAAAATAGCTTGGCTCCAGCTAATTCATCAAGTAACTCATCAATAACTGGCATAGAAAACTTGGATTTAATTGTAATGTCATTCAGTTTCCTATAATCCACACAGAACCTCCAGGATCCATCCTTCTTCTTGACTAACAACACTGGGGAAGCAAAAGGGCTTAAACTCTGCACAATGGTTCCTTTGGACAACATGTCCTTGACTTGTTTTTCAATCTCATCTTTCTGATGAGGGGAATACCTATATGGTCGAGAATTGACAGGTACAGCTTGTGGTACCAAGGAGATAGCATGATCATAAGTTCTATGGGGTGGTAAATCTTGAGGATCCTGAAATATATCCTGAAACTCTTCCAACAATTCTTGCAGAGCTAACTTTTGCACTGGATTGTCATGCTGCACCAAAGGCAACACTGGTTCCAGAACCACCGCTGCCCAAATCTCATTCCCTTTGAACCACTTAGTCAGTGTAGCTAACTGCACTTCAGATATTGATTCCCCTGTTTGACCTTGCATACCATGCAACACTATCTCTTTCCCATTATAGTGAAACTTAAGCCATTTCTCTTGCCAATGACATGTCATTTCACCCATTTGTTCCAACCAATCCATACCGAGAATAGCATCATATTCCCCCAAATCTAACACTCACACGTCATGCTGAACATTTGATCCCTGAACCCACCAATTTAACTGGGGAACCAAGGTAGAACACTGAAGCATGCCACCCCCAGCAACTTTAACTGCAACTGACTGAAGAGCAACGGTTGGGCAATTCAACAACTTAACTAAGTTGGTATCCACAAAAGAATGGGAGCTCCCAGAATCAATAAGAATAACCATTGCTTTGTTACCTGTCAAAGCTCTAATTCGAATAGTAGAATTGGAACAAGAACCTGCTATGGCATGAACTGAAACATGCAGCTCTTCCTCTTGTAACTCTTCAGCCACCACTGCATCAAGAATGTCATATGATAATACTTCAACCGAATGCATAGCTTTGAGTTGCCCCCCTACTATTTGCTTACACTGATGCTGTGGAGAGTAGGTTTCTCCACATTTGAAGCATAATCCTTGGGCTTTCCTATATTCTTTTAATTGCCTTGCTTTCCATAGCTCACCTTTATCCAAATTCTGTTTCACCAATGTGTCTGACTTGTAGGAAGGATATGCCCCCTACCCATTCCTTGTTTAGAAGCAAATTTCCTATCCCTCTCTAGGACCTGTTCCTGCAAGGTTGCTATATTCATCGCATGTGCAAGAGAGCTTGGCATCTGCACCTCAACTATTGCTCTTAACTTTCTTTAAGACCCAACATAAATTGATTAATCAACACCATCTCACTGATTCCTTCCTCATACATACGGATTTGATACACTAAGCTCTCAAACTGTGCCTTATAATCCTCCACACTACCTTGCTGTTTGAGTGTTAAAAGCTCTCTTGTTCTATCTCTCCCGCCGAGCCCACCGCCAACTGGAGTTCTCAACCTGACGACTCAGCGGTGACGGAGGAGATGTCGTATAACTTCGTATAATGTATGCTATACGAAGTTATTACGATATATATATATATAATTGATTTTATAGGAAGAAAGAAAGGAGGAAGAAAAAGAGAAAAAAAAAGGAAGTGTGTGTGCATGCAGAGTGCAGTGTGTTTGTACAGTGTGTGCATGCATGCATACATACGGTGCATGCGCTGTGCGTGCGTGTGTGCGCAGAGCAGCGGCCGTGCGGGGTGGCGGCAGCTCAGCGTCGGCCACCCCGGGTGGCGGCAGCTCCGCCGCGGCCGCGCCCGGTGCCCGGTGGCGGCAGCCACCCGAGGTGGCGGGAGCCGGGGATATTTTTGTAATTTCTTTTTACAGTGGATTATTTTATTAATTTCTATTTAACTGTTGATTATTTCGGGTATTTTTCCTTTTTTATCCCCCCTATGTTAGTACCCATACATTTATGCACATACACCCTCCCGCATTTTCCGTTTGTGTCTTGCTCCTATTTCTTCCCCATTGTCTTCCCTGTTGTTTTCTATCCCCCATGGGTTTCTCTCTTCGGTTCTTCCTCCGTGCCGGCCCGCTCTCTTGTCCGGCTGCGTCTGCTTCCTCTCAAGTCAGCTCTTTGTTCGGCTGCTGTCTTCCGGGGCTACCCTGTGTGTCCTCGCCTCCCTCGATCTCGCCCCTTGTGTCCTTGCCGTCGCTTCGATTTTGCTCCAGTTGTGGCCGCCGTGCAGCGGCTTGCCTCTGCTTTGGACGGCGTCTCTTTCCTTCTTCAGGTATGCCTCGCAACACTCCCTTTCCCTTCCCCCTCTACTGCTCGCCGCTCTCCCTTTCCCTTACCTTCGGCTAGCCGTCGCTGTCCCTTTCCCTTCCCCTCTACTAGAGACCGCTCCCCCTTTCCTTTCCCCTTTGCTAGCTGGCGCTCCCCTCTGCTCCTTTGCGCCCTTTGCCCGTTCTACTTGCCCTGTACCATCTGATGCCTGTACTGCTCCCCTCTGGTGCCACCTCTCCGTGTTGTTCCTCCTCTTATTTCACTCTTATTTCACAAAATCAGCTAATGACGCATGCTAATTGTGTATATTGCATAGAACAAAACATATATAGTTTGCAAGTGACTATAAGATCTGTTGCTGCAAATCATGGTGGTACCGTGCATGTACCAAATGCCGTAGGACAACACGTTCTCAAGGAGAGTATTATGAATGTTCTAGCTGCGGTGTTACAACATCAGAGCCTCGGTAAAAAAAAATGCTTTTAATCAACCTCCTTTTATGCTTTTGTACGTTAACTGCTTACATTATTGTTTTGAGTAAGTTCGTTTCGTTTTAGGTGCCGCTTAACAGTCGTAGGCGTTGACCCATCCGAAACTGATAGAACAGATGCAGCAGAGGCGAAGTTTGTTTTCTTTGGTAATATCGCTGAGCAACTGCTGTCCAGCTGTTGTTCTTGTTTCTCGAACAATCAACACAGATATATCAGTTTTGATGAAATATCACAGCACTTTGGCAACCGATACGACATAATTGTTGCTGTTACAAAGAGGTCCATCAGTTACAGTTCAATGTTATACCAAGTTAAATCGTTCTCTGCTGTAATACCTACACCTGGCAATTTAGCCAGTACTGATCGTGTGCAAGACCAAGGGATATCATCTGGCTCTGTTGCTGATGGGTTTGAAAAAAACTCTGGTCATGTGGCCCCAGACGATCCGATAGCTGAAACAAAAATGACTAACAGAGCACCTGATATCCACCATTTTACAAAAGAGCGTCATGATTCAACACGTAATCTCTTATAAAAGATAATACCCTGCAGTCCTGTTTTTTTTATGTAAGTAATGAATACATCATTCAGATTGTGTTTTTCCCTTTCAGCTCATCAAGGAGATCGCCCAGACATCCAGTTTACAGAACGTCTATCCCCACAGGTACTCATTAATCCCTCGTCCAATTGACCGTTCATTACACAGTTATTATCGTTATGTATTCGACTTTTGTGTCTATTTACCATGACCATAAGATCAAAGGCAAAATTATTGTCTTTCTGATGATACTGGACAATATATATGCAACAACACCAATTCATAGTGTTCCTACTATTTTTTCACCTATTAGTTGTTCATTGCCTCTATTTTTTTCACCTTTTATGTCATCCATGAAAACGACAGTGAAGTTAGAGGATGCATAGTGATGCACACACCCTAGATATCGACATGCCCGGAAAAAACTGAAAAGACTTTCTACGGAGACATGTTCTCGGAATCTTCAGCTGCTTTAGAAGATGTTGCTGCCACTGCTTTGATGTATATAAAAAAGAGCATCATGCTACCATCAAAGACATAAACTATTAGAGTTTAGTCAAAACAGAGAAAGAACTAAAAGTTCGGCAATCTTGGGCCAGCCTCTTCCATACAGCTCTCCAAGGCGCCAACGAAAGCATTGTCGTTAGCAAAGAAAGGCACGACACACTCTTGTTTGAACTAATCTCTCTTTGTATTCGAAATCATCTATATCTACCTATTCGTGTAACAGGGTGGGAAGGGCATCTCATAAAACCATATCGTTTTACTGTTGCTTACGAAGGAAATAATCCGCCATTATCAGCCAAGGATATTCTCTCAAATGACTTGGCTGATATGATACAACAAAGAATTCGTCCTTACCAACAGCTGTTGCTAACAGGTAGTATATTAGGTCATAGATGTTCTCACATACAAATCATTGCATGCATTGCTCTTTGTTATTCTATTATGCAACATTTCTCCATACTACATACTTATGAATGGGATTTTTTTCTCTAAACAGGAAAAAAGCATCTCGGCTGAAAATACATGTCGTCCTATTTGCCGGTTCATGCTCTTAGCGCCATCAAACCTCCTGCTAAGTTAATAGGCTCAACATATCAAAGATTTTTGCCCTACATATTCTACCTTCTGTGTTAAATATAGGTGCTATAAAATAATGTGGATTGCTGTAAACAATAGCATTATGCACTTGTCTTTTACTCATCTATGTAATTATCATGTCTTTTGTGTGGTATATGTCGCGTTGCATGCATGTACAGTGATGTCGTGCACCAAACTGGAATGGGTAGCGTTCAGATCAAATTTCTGGTTAAATGAGATGATTTAGCAACAATTTCCAGCGAACTCTAAACTGTTTCATGATTTCTGCCTCCTCATTCGTTTTAGCGAGCACCTGTTTCTTGCATAGTTCCACATTTTTTGCTTCTCATTCTTTCGTATTGCCTTTCCCCTTTCATTCAGACTAGAAAAAACATGCCGAGCACAAACTCCATTTAATTGTCGTTAGTCGTCCCTGCCAAAATTGCAGGTAGCTTCCCCCGTCTACTCGTTACCAAGACTAACAGACCACACGTCACACAAGTATAAGCAAAAAGTCCATGCACATCCCAAGATGCATAGGTGCACATCTAAAGAAAATCCTTCATCCGATTCTTTATTTTCAGGTCGCTCCTTCCTTTAACTCTTATATCTATTTGTCTTCCAGTCTTCCAACATTTTTCGTTCCATCCAAGGCCGAAATCACTACCAAAAGAACATCTCGTGCCAGCCATTTATTTTGCTTACGCTGACACTATACAAAATGCACCTCCAAGGGGATAAAACAATTGCTTAGTAGAAAGTGGGTTTAAAAAATTTATGCTTGATCCAACGGTATAAAATTCTCTTATCCCTAGTGTGCTAAAAACAAAACTTAAAAGGTAACTAATGAGAATATGGTAATAACATCCATGTTACGGACGCATGTGTGCATGGGCGCACAATTACTGCTAGTCAAGATTACAAGTACATCTAAATGAACAATCATAGTCGGGTTGGGTATCTTGCCCTGGCATTCAAATCTTCCGCCTACTCGTATCACTCCCAGATAGTTTTGTCCTACCAGGGCATCGACACCCTAGGTAAGTGTGCTGCCTCAAAGGAGGCCTTCTGATTCTTCATTTGAGAAATAAGCTCAACTAGTAACTTTATTCCCAATCATCGACAGTTGTCCCCGTCCATGATAATTTAAGTTCCTTTGCTATGGAATCTATGTGATATGTCAACCTCAGGTGACACCCGTGATCTTTTTGTCTTTGATGGCATCGATGATCACGACAGGTACTACAGTCACAGGGAGGTGGCTAAGATCATCGACCCACCAGGGCATGTTAAGCTATGGACTTGTAGTACATTCTCGAGCCATTCCATGAGCAGTTCCGAGTGGCTCTGAAGGAACATAGCATCATGCTAGTTGGCGGAGACGATGACGGGCTCTATGGCGGTCTAGACATTTCGAACTGTGATTTGGCCTCTGTCGAGAAAAGTGCATTCTGCGGAGACACCATTATGACACCCTCTGTTCCTGCCAATGTCCATGACAGAAATTTCGGAGAAGCACGGAGAAGAATAGGGCTTAGAAGAGAATCACAGGCATCGAGAAAATGATGTCCGATGGAGCCATGGATGAAACTTTGGCTCAAATAAGGGTTAGAATCCGGAAGAGCACTCATGCTCGGTCCATATCACCTTGCTAGCGTGAGTCTCCTTAATTTTGCATCGTATTCAACCTGATTATCACGAAGAGCCAATGCACTCGTTAGACCCTCTCATAAAAGAGTCGCAAGAGTTTCAAGGCATTGGCTACCATTGTCGAGAAACTTAAATATTACTAGGACAATAAGTACCTGCCCGTCATGGGTGTGGCCATGGCGGAGAACCATGAGAAATTGGTGGTGGAGTTTGACTGTGCCGAGTCGTGTGGTCGCCAATGCAGCCAGAGTAACCAAAGAAACCGCAACCCGATCGATCGTAGGCGCGAGAATCCAACTAAGAAAGCTTTTCAATATCGCGGTGATAGCAGTGATGCCCGAGACAAACTGGATCGCCTCATGGCAGCTCATGATGCACCTCAGAGTTGTATCCATGAAGGTTCAAGTCACGAGAAATGTGTGGGTCTGTTGAGAACTGCGAAGTGGTGTCGTTGGTGGGGTCCTCTCATTGTGGTCACGCTAAGGTGTCCTAGCGCATTGGGCCTCATGGAGATTACCCTCCTTGGGATCATCTGTGGCAGCAACACCCTCCATAACGTTGTCAGGAATGGCTCGAACGTCATCTTGCCCATGCTTACAATCGCAAGGCTTTTCTACAATGCCCTACAAGTTCTAGTTTTGCCGGCCAAGTTCAAGTCTAGGCATATGGAGATGTTTAAATCCTGACGAGTTTCTATTTGTTTATGCTACCGCAATTCTGGTCACTGGAGGCGATGAAGTGATACATAGTCTTTGAATCGGACATAGAAGATGATAATGATGATGATGATGATGACGACGATGACGACGATGACATTGAAGCACCACGAAGAGACCCCTCGCCAACGTCTAGGAGATGCCAAAGTTCATCGATGGTACCAACAAAAACATTAGTCTTCCACCGAGACCAGCTATGAAATGTCTTGCTCCTCTATTGCCACTGCAAAAAAGCAGATGGAGCGGATAATCCTCTTGTCAACGTCCACAAGAAGTCAAAGTTCAATGCAACAAATGCAAACTTGGATACCATATCTATTGTTAGATTTGTCTTGTAAGTGAGGAGGAGTGTCTCAAGAGACGCCACCACCTCCATCATCTAAAAAGCAAGTGAGCAAAAGTATCACATCGAAGATGAAGAAATGATATGAGAGTGCCCCGAAAAGCGAAGACCCTAAAAGCATATTAGAGTTCTTCATTTCCACTATCGCAATTAATCAAACGGGGTTGAGTTCAATGAAGGATAAGTCGGATTACAAACACATGGTCTAAATGCCTCACATGCAAAAGTTTAGTAGATACATGTTCCTTGCAGAAGAAGCACTGACGGTCTCACAACTAGAGCAAATTCAATACGGAGATGCTTTGATTCCATCCGCACCTCTTAGATGGCCATTTAATTTGGGAAAACCGTTGGTTGATCATGATGGTCCCCCCAACCTAACCACCAGTCATGGTACAAATTGTAGTCCAGGAATGGCTATGCCATTTTCGCCGCCAAGACAATGGATAAATATCTCTATAGTGGTGATGACTAATATTCTGGATGGATTTCAAAATTTTGTATGAAATGTACCAGCAAGACGTCCTCGACATTTCTTTATGCGGTGCTGGACTCTAAGTGTTATGCATATGATTTCATTGTATTGATTCTTGTACCATTAAATGACACGCCTAAGTACCTTCCTTTGTAGGACAGAGGCTTCGAAATGCAAGAAATTTTTCATTGACGCAGTAGGATATCTCAACTCAGGACTCATAAACGAGCGGCTTGTCCAAAACAATACAAAAGAGATTGAGAACTTTGCATTGACCCGCCGGTCCATGGTTGCGGACCGGACGGCGGCACAAGCACGCGGGCAGGACGGCACATGGCTCGGTGTGGCGCTGCGTGAGAGCACCGTGGGACAGGTGGCATGGTCTTGCATGAGCAGAGCAGAGCCGGCGGCGAGCAGAGCGTGAGCAGGGTATCCGGGAGGGAGGGAGGGAGAGAGAATGAGAGAGAGAGATTTGCGAATTCAAATTTTAATGATTTGCGGATTCAAATTTTAGATTTGCGAATTCAAAATTTAAAATTTGACTTTCAATTTTGGATTTCGTTTCAAATTGTATGTTACAGCCAACTCATCGGTTAGGTTAATCAAGACATACAGCCAACTCATCGGTTAGGTTAATCAAGACATACTGATGACTATGACATGCCAATTCTCCGGTGCTAGCTTCTTGCCATAATATGGTTACATAACAGAGGAATCACAATAAGTTCTAGCTAGCATGATCAAGCATTAGGCTGTGCCTGTGATAGTGAAAGATGCATATCCAATCCTAGGCCCTGGCTACCAGTGTTGTTTTTATTTTCATCTTTTGGTCCTTGACCCTGTTTATTTTTTTCCGTGCCTTTTTTTAATCCTCCGCTAATAGGCAGCAGCACTTAAAAGTTCAGATTATATCCTAGCATACAACATATTTTTTTTCTCGTTTATATTTCAGCGTTCAAACAGTATGCATCGTTGTTCCAACCATATCCAAATCATGAACAGATCGTTGAGAGACAAAAGGTTAAATTTTTTTTGGTGAGTTCAAAGATATCCACGAGTATTTGCGTGATGTACTGATATAATCGAAGGCAAATTAGCTGGGATATTCGACAACAAAGTCCTGTACTTTCAAGTTTGATTAATATAGTTTATTACTACATATCCTTCTCAATCTATATAAAGACTACTGTTTAAACGTCATTCTAAAGACTACTAGAATATTATTGGCATCCCTTAGAAAACTCCATCGAGATTTTTGACATGTAGCACTGGCTACGGATCAAATAGGCTCTACTCGGCCTTTATTGAATGAAGTATTACCACCGGGATGCTTATACATTTAGCTCCAAAGCAACAATTGTATTTTCAATTGGATTCCACAATAAGCATAGATGAAAATGTTATTACCATTGGATGTAACTTCTAAGACAAAGACAGTGTGCTCCATGTAACTTGGTGTCTTGGCTGATGCTATCTGTATCTCATTTTCCTTTACTCCCTCTTTCTACAGCTTCTTCTTGTACAGTTGTACTAATAAAATTTTTAGGGCCCTGAATAGTGAATAGTGATTAGGATCTGTACACACGGACCTGTGTTTTTTATATTGTTATTGAAAATATAACTTAGGTTTGCACACATCGCACAAGTTCCTTGTTCCTCGGTCTACAATTTCCTTTTTCCATTAATCCAAGATATCTCTTTCTTAAGGTTTTATTCGGCATAATTACATGCAACCTTGCAATTGCTTCTATAGATTAGATTTACAAAGTGTATCCTTAAATTATAAACATCCGTGCCACTTAAGGTTCCATTTGGATTTTATTGCAGACTTCAGGTTCATAATGCTCAATCTTTTTTTCCACGAGATCCATTTATTAGATTTATTATATTATTTTTTGAGTAAATGATCGATTATATTATTAAAGCAACAAAAAAGAAACTACCATGTTCTTGTACCACGTTGATCAGAGGAAAAAGGGGAAGATCCACACCATTGGTTGTGGTGGATTCGGATTAGGACGTTGAAGATTAATCAGATATAAAGTAACATGAGAATTATTACGGTCGGCTATTTTCAGCACAAGCAGTTAAAATGTATACTGCTAGGGGTGGATTTGAGTCGATCCTGAGCGAGCTTAGGCAGTCAAAGCTCGAGCTCGGTTAGGCTCGAGCTCGGCTCGAATCAACATCGAGCGTAAGGTCAAGCTCGACGAAAGCGCGACTAGGCTCGAGATCGGCTCGGTTGAACTCGAATGAAGGGATTAGCGCTGTTTTAAAGGGAAGATGTGACTATATGAACTCGGTTGGACTCGATTTCAAGCTCGAGCTCGGTTTGAAATGGTTGAAGAATTATATTTAAAGAGAGAAATATGCTATGCAATGATAATTATTCAGGCTCGGTTGGGCTCGATAAAGGCTCGGGATTGAGCTCGAGCTCAGCTTGAATAGACTTGAGTTTGGGACCGGGCTCGAGATCGGATCGTTTAGCATTTGAGCTTGATCCGAGCTCGAGTAGCTTGTCGAGCCGAGCTTTTGGTCCAGCCCTATATACTGCACCTTGCTACAAACTGTTGGAGATAAGTGCATTTTTAAGTTTAACTTAATTATTTAATAAAACATGACACACTTAATTAATCGGCTAACTAGGAATCATAAGTATAAACTAGATATGCATGTAGCTGCAACACACATGTCATTCACATATATACTCATGAACAAACTCCACACAAATCCCATGGATCAAGCACAAGCTCCACGAAACATCCTGCAACATTAGGAAATCGCACGTACCTATCTAGCTCGGACTCGTAACTGAGGATAGATGAAGACAACCCCATTGTTGTGATGGCGTAGCTGACGCAGGTTGCAACATGGAGTAATTAAGTAGTCGACGTCGTGGAAGCAGACAGCAGTGAGCAGTCGTGCTCGGCACCTCAAAAAACTGTATTTGTTGTCTCCCAGTGCTGGATCTTAGCGGCGTCAAGTTTCGGAGACATGTTCTCCCGTTCTGCAATGCACGCTACAGAACAAAACGGAGTGGACTATTTTTGGGTAGCACAACAGTAGTGGAGAAGGCTAATCCCGGGAATGAGTTTGCTCTCAAGATCTACCCGAAATCGCACTAGCTTGAGTTGTATGGCAGGTAAGAGAGGATTACTTCTTCCACCAAGTCATTGAAAAGTTTCTCCATAAGTGCTTATCCACTTCTGGATTGCACAAAAAAGGAGGATGAGTCACCCCGTTTAGTGACCTATGCAAGGGACAATAATTCAGCCGAAGAGAATTCTTCCCGTGGATAGTCGATCACGAGGAGTATCCATCCCGACGAGAATTACCTCCTTTCTTTCTTGATACCAATTTGGAGAGCAAAAACTTGATCTTTAAAAGGAGACCACATTTGCGCAAGCACGAGTGTTCAATTTCGACGAGCCATTCACACATGTGTCGTGCACATGCGTTGCCTAGGTCCAACGAGGCAAGCGAGCGAGCGTGTGGGTTCACCCTTTCTCTCCTTACCACATGAGCTAGTGAAGGGAAGCACATTTCCATTGTTTAAGTTAGTGTTTCCTACCTCCAACTAGCAATACGATACTAAAGGTTTCCCACTCCGCCTTCCATACATGGCCTTTCGAGATTTTCAGGAATTATCCTTAAAAAAGGCGAGGCCCATGTGTTCTAACACAAACGCCATCAACCGCAGACAATGTGCAAGCTTCATGAGCTTCAACATTTTTTTCATTGATATTCCACATTGTTAGAGTTGCCGTTGAATATGTGTACAGATAGGTTATATGGACTATGAATTAGAATAGGTAGGGGTCGTGTTAGGGTTGAACTCGTACCTTGGCTCCTGTATAAATATTGGGGCACCCCTAGTGTACCTTGTAACGATGAAAGTAGTGGTGTAGGCACGCAGGGGTTGTAGCCGGTATGAGGCCGTGACCCGGGCAGCCATTATGCTGCATTGTTAGGGAGGAGCGCCCATAATCATAGCCTTGCATTGTGCCTCCAGTGTCATTAAAATCTAGTATCAATGTCATGTTTTGCTATCAGGTTGTATCAAAACAAAGGTTGGTAACCCGGAACATCTTCTGGAGATCGCACGGTTATCAAATGGGTTCTAATGTGTGATGGGAGAGATAATTGGGTTTATTCCCACATCGGATATTGGTGATGAGGTAGCACAATTTAAAAGGTGAAGACATCATTACTTATTAGGCTAGTCTTTTGGGTTAAGTTTGGATAGGACCTTGGTTATGACTTTAGTTGGGCCAATGGATGCCGGAGACCTGGCTCCAAGACCAATGTTAGTCTTGGGGGGAGTTGTATCGTTGTTGGGCCATGAGATAGCAGGATCGCAGTGGGCTCTAACAAGTAGTATCAAAGCTGAGGTCCAGCGATAAGGTTGATCTTGGTGGAGGCATGAGGATTATGTATACACACGTGTGCCAAGGAAAACGCACAGTTCGGCGGAAGCTGGAGTATGTCGGCGATCGACAAATCAATCAGTGCCGTCGAGCACTCCAGGCGGGTCATCTGGACCGTTCGATGACCGTTGTTGGCAAGAAATGATCAGACGTGGTGATTGTGCTGACGACGTGACTGTCGAATGCAACGAGGAGCTGGAGGTGGCTTCAACGCTCGCGATCAGACCAGTCCTCAAACATGATGGGACGGCTAAAGATAGGGCGATGCGAGTATTGCGGCGTTGACGATGCTACCAAATGTTACACAGGAGCGGGATCACAGCAGTGCGTGCGGTTACCGTGCTGGGTGGATGCACACCTAGAATACGGCATGTGACCGTGCACGAAGAGGGTGTGGTGGCGCGGATGCATAGCCAGGCATGTGGGATGCCCGAGGAGGCGATCAGGCGTGCAACTGGAGGCACGCACGTGGACCTCGACTGGAGTAGGTCGGCAGAGTGCTGGGCCTCGTTACGGTGCAGAAGCAGGCCGGCTAGAGACCAGCTGCGCGGAGGTGCGTGGACAGCGTGCAGGCAGAGCAGGCGTCGCTGGAGTCTGTAGATGATCATGCATGTGTGCCTGCACCAAGGTACGGTGCACAAGTTTGATATAAATTGCCATATTCTAAATTATGGCTATAATTGCCATAATCTAAAATTAATGCTAGTATTGAATCTTATTAATTAGCATTATGTTGGTCACTGTAATTGCTTATGTATTTTTTTAAGTCCTGTCGACCTTGTTTATTGTAATTGTAATTAGTAAATTATCTTCTTTGGAAACACATATGTTATATTTTATGAAGTAAATATATACATCATAATATGGGATATGCCTGACATTGACAAGTGGAATTTTTTCCTACTAGCCATCGATGGGAGCAACTACTTGACATGGGCGATGGATATCAGGATCAACATGAACGCCTGCTCCCTTGGTGAGGGCAAACCGGCAATTCCTGACCGATAAAATATGCAACCTTGCATTTTACACGCCTCATCTACACCCGGACCTGAACCCCGAGTATATGATGCAAGAGGCCCCTAACTCTGTGGACCTCCCTAAAAGGAGTGCTACAATTAGCACGTGAACATTCTCATGTTAGAAGCTAGAAGAGAATGGACGGAGTTACGCTTCCAAGACTTTAAGTTTGTGGCCGCGTATAATTATGCAATCCAAAGGGTTATCTCAAAGTTAAAGTTTTGCGAGAAACAAATCTCGGAGGATGAGATGATCAATAAGACCCCTGATACCTTTGACCTCTCGATGATGATACTCTAGTAACAATATCATCGACAACAAATTATAAAGCACTTTGACCTGAGAATCAGAGAAGCACAATGAGATTCTTATGAAGAATCGTGAGGTCCGGCCCATGGGAACCAATGGTGTGTCTAAAGCACGCGTCAATGCTCAGAGCTCCTTTAGTGGCAAGAGCCACAAAAGGAGGTAAGAGGAAGGGGTTGTGGCGGAATCATGACGTGCAAGAGGCGCTGTCTAGCAGAAGCCCTAGGAGAGTAATTCGCACCATGCCTCACAACCATGCTCTCGATGTGGAAGCAAGGACCATTAGTCACGCACTTTCCGTACCCTAATTGTACCAGAAGTACATTGGGAAAGATATCAAAAAGAAGAAACTAAAGTCTGAGATGCATATGATGCTCAGCAAGAAGCATCTCACTATGAGGAGAAGATCAACAACAAGATGGATGAGGACCTTCTAGGAATTGAGCTATATGAGTCATGCTCTGACCACTGGGACACATGCGATGATATGCAGTAGTTCTTATGTTAGACATTTTCTCTACTATTTAGTTAATGGTTTGTTTTGTTCTTGAAGAACATGGCACTGTCATGTTTAGTTGAACTATTAAATTCTATGTCTTATGCTAGTTCCTGGAGAACTTTATTTTGTTAAGAGATGGATTTATCACTATGCTCATTTGATTTATTGTTGGTTAACCTTGTGATATTTGATATTATATCTTGCATGTGTATGTGATATACTCTTATAACATAGAATTGGTTTTATGTTCCAAATGAAGTAAGAGCTCTATCTGGTGGATGTTTGCACCACTAATACGATTTTTTGGGAGATGAAATATTTTTCAGAACCTCTAGAAGAGAAGAGGGACAAGCATTGTTATGATTGCCAATGCGAGGATTGGAGCCTCCGAAAGATCCATAATCACTCTCCCTATGGGTAATATAATTATCACTGAGGATGCATTGTTGTATCTAGAATCGACGCGTACCCTATTAAGCTTTAAAGACATATGCATGAACAACTTCCATATTGAAACCAATGATGATGGGGATGTAGGATCCCTGCATATGACGGTGAAAAATGGATGTGAAAAGTGAGCAGTGGAGAAACTTCATTCCCTTTCATCTAGTCTTTGTTATACTTTTTTAAACCTTCTCCTCACATTACTATGGAATCTAAATCAACAACCCTAGACCCCTATAGGATGTTGCATGACAATGTCGTGGAGTTTAGCTCACACATTTAATTATATTATTGCATGGTCATGGGCATAATAGTAGAGCATTCTATACCACATGTGCACACACACATAATGGCCTAATAGAATCACTAATAAAAAGTATTAAATTATTAACAAGACATTTTTATACGTACTTGTAAACTCTCCATCTGTTGTTGGGGCCACGAGGTGCGGCATGCGTGGATTTAATTAAGCTCGGACTGACTGCATACCATAAAATTTCCCCTGCTAAATTAGTGCGTGGGAACAACCATGTATTAATTCCCATCTACGTAAGATCGCCTGCACCATGTACATGTCGATATACCACATCAAACCTCAACGAGTCCTGACATGAAGCTGGGGTCTATGTTGGATTTGATACACCGTCAATTTTTAAATACCTAGAGCCTATGGCAGGTGACCTGCATAAGGCGAGATACACTGATTGTATTTTTGATAAGGGCAATTTCTTGACATTATGAGAAGATATGAAGTACCACTCTAAAGAATGCTAATAAATAGATTGGAATGCTACTAGCATTTAAGCCCTAGATCCATGCATGAAAGATACTAAACTGGAAGTTCAACGGATAATTGATTTGCAACAAATTGCAAACAAACGGCTAGGTACTTTCACTGACTATCAAGGAGTAACTAAGTCGCATATGCCAGTAGTAAATGCACCGAAAAGATTGGAGTACCCTAGCAAACCGCTCAAATCCCCCGTATTTTAATGAGGGAGAGAATCCGGGTGCATGCGATTCTACCTTTTGGAGATGTGCACAAAAGCAACGAATCAGTGTAGTCTTATTACCCTTGTCGGGAGAGACAAATTGACCAGCAGACGAGAGGAGCCACCCAGAAGGTGGCAGACCCAGTGACCCAGTGCTGGGAGAATGGAATGCTTAGTTGCGTAGGATGTGGTACAACTGGCTAAGTTAATTACTGCCAAAGAAGGGATACACGAACAATGATGGCTATCCCTGTGTGCTTATAAAGAAATTCCCAAATGAATTTAGTATTATTTTAGTTTATGTTGATGATCTAAATATCATCGGGACGACAAAAGACATTGGTGGATTAAGTACTCACCTAGTGACAGAGCTTCAAATAAAAGATTAAAAGGTAAAACAAAATTTTGTTTGGGCCTACAGCTCGAGCATTTGTCGAGCGGGATATTTGTGCATCATACTTCCTATACCCAGAAAGTACTAGAGAGATTTAATATGAGTAAAGCACATACCCTAAAAATCCCCTTTTAGTTAGCTCCCTAGAAGCGAACAAGGATTCATGTAAATCTAGGACAAAGAATGAGGAGATCTTGGGACCAAACGTCCCTTACCTAAGTGTCATTGGTGCACTGATGTATCTTGTCAACTGTACTAGGCCTAATATCACTTTTGTAGTTAATTTATTGGCTAGATACAAGGTGGCACCAATTAGGAGACATTGGGCCAACGTTGAAAATAGGCTATATTAAGTGTAATATTACAAAACATATTGCTCCAAAAATGTTCTACCCTTAATGGTGAACTTGAGGTAGTTCAAAGGTAATCGTGTATAATCTGGCAAATTTATTCACAAAAGCATCGACTACCTCTATGTTTTGTACATGTGTTCATAGAATGGGAATAAGGCGATTTCATAAGTTGCAAGGTTCAAAGGAAGCCACTGAACAAAGGCCCGTAGTGATCTAGAAGATCTAATATTGCATTCCATTTCCCTTGTATTGGTTTTGTTGAAGTTTCTCATAATAGGGTTTTTAATGAGGCAATATCACAGTGTAGCATGCACGTGCAGTGTACTCTTTTCTCTAATACTTTTTTTCTATTGAGTTTTTGGATGGAGTTATTTATGACGGATTGACATATCGCGGTTTCGTCTAAGAGGGAGTGTCATACCCTAACAAGGAAAGGGCCCGATCATCCCAATCCTAACTAGGGTTTTCTCTAGTGCTATTATGGGCAAAACCAAATATAGGCTAGATAAGAAGAGTGATTATTGTAAAGAAGTTATTTTGATTAATAAAATTACAATGCATAGCTTTCTCTCTACATTTATGTATCTTTGATCTCGTGATTGTGTTCAATTACCGTGAATTATAACACCATGTGAACGCGTGCGGCGGCCAGCATGGGTTATGACCTGGTTGGTTGCGCGAGGCACACAAGAGGCTGAAGCCGAGCTAGGTCGTGTGCGTGATTTAGGTTGGAGGAGAGTTGCAAGCTGATTTCGAAGAGGAGGAAAACAAGGAAGTCTGAATTCGTAGAGAAAAGGAAGTTTTTTAGTGTATTTTCAAGATGAAAATTGGGGCATCCTCACCTCTATCTAAGTTTCATATCAAAGGGGAGTCAAAAGCAACAATGCAAGGATAAAAAGCACAAGCAAGTATTTGGAGAGATCAAAAGAACTCAAATCTATAGTTCAATTCAGCCAATTTGAACTCATGTTTTTAGAAAGGCATGAGATGCGGGTTTTGAAGGAGAGGTGCTCAACAGGGAGCTATTGGTGGTTTGACCGGAGAGGTTAGACATGCTAATTGAATGATCATCAAGGATATATGCCAGGATGCGAACAGATTAGACGACAAGCTCAAATAGATCAGGCAGTGAAACCGACCGACGGAGAGCTGGTCAAGCCGTGGTCAGTAGGATTGGCCGACAAGGAGCAAGTGCTAACTTGGCAAAGGCATGTAGTGACTCGGAAACCGATAGTGCATAGATATGTTCGGTATCAAATGCTTAGTTAAGTGAAGTGTAAATGTTGGGGTTGGAAAGTTATTATCATGTGACACATAAGGAGGAGTTGTTCTCTTCATACGAGGCGGGTGAATTTGGTTCTGTTTACTTGGAAAATGTCACGACTTATCGTGTTGTTGGAGTAGGTGATATCAAGATCAAGAAGCACAACAGAGTGAAGCGGATACTTCATGGTGTGAAGCATGTGTCAGATTAAGGAGAAATCTAATCTCGCTTGGAGTTGTACATGAGGAAGGCATGGTGTTCCAATCTAGAATTAAAAGATGGGATGACTATCAAGATCATGAAGGATGTGGAGACTATAATAATCGGAGAGATGTCAGTTTCTCATCTTTATAAAGTGAGAGAGAGTATGTAGGTGGAGGCACTGAGCCAGAGGTGGCAACTTCTGTTCTGGAAGTCGGCGGGTTTGATATATAGGAGGTCGTGGTCGGTGTGAGGTCATGGCCCTGGCAGTTAATTAGTATGCTGCGTTGTTGGAAAGAACCATCCATAATCATTGTCCCACAAATATAGTTTGTGAGCTGAGCCACCCTATCAAACATTGTGCCTCCGGCGTCGTTTAGACAGTACGGACGTCCTGTTTTACGGGCACACATTTCTTCACCGCAGCTCTGCTAGGTTTGTAGCCCTTTCTTTTAGGAGTAACTTGTAAGAAGGCAGCGTCCCCTGGAGGATCAGATGAGCCTTCTTTCTGTGCAATTGCAGGCTTGCAGCTCCACCATCGACCATGGTCCATGCAACTCTTTCAAGCAAGAGCCCTCCACAAACTCCCCTCCCCTGCATCAAAGCTGCGAGCTTTGAGGCCTCAGTTCAGTCCACCTTCGCAGAAGAAGATTTCGCTGAATACCGCAGCTGCTCCGTGGGTTACTATGCCGCGGGCGTGGATGAGGCCGAGGGCAGTGCCCTTTGCCAGCGTCGATGCCCCCAAGCGCCTCAGTACGAATATGCTGCCAACCTACACGAGGACGAGACAGAGCTCGTTGTTGCACACGCCCTCTTGTTCATCGACATGATGATTGATGAGCATGCAGCTGGGGTAATTAAGCTCAGGCCATCTATATATATCAGAGGCGGCGCGAGCAATTAAGTAGGCAAGCGCCAATTAAGCTAGCTAGTGCAGGTCTGCAGGAGCGAGCTAGTGGCCTAGTGCACTACTGCACCGGCCGGAGATGGCGAGGGAAGGGAACCTGGCGGTGCTGGACGCGCTGGACTCGGCGCGCACGCAGATGTACCACATGAAGGCGATCGTGATCGCCGGCATGGGCTTCTTCACGGACGCGTACGATCTCTTCTGCATCTCCACGGTGTCCAAGCTGCTGGGCCGCCTCTACTACCCCAACGAGAGCCTGAATCACGGCAAGCACAAGCCCGGCGTGCTGCCTGTCCCCGTGAACAACATGGTCGTCGGCGTCGCGCTCGTCGGCACGCTCATGGGGCAGCTCGTCTTCGGCTACTTCGGCGACAAGCTCGGCCGGAAGCGCGTGTACGGCATCACGCTGGTGCTCATGGCCGCCTGCGCCATCGGCTCGGGGCTGTCCTTCGGCCGCACCCCCAAGGCCGTCATCGGCACGCTCTGCTTCTTCCGCTTCTGGCTCGGCTTCGGCATCGGCGGCGACTACCCGCTGTCGGCGACCATCATGTCGGAGTACGCCAACAAGAAGACGCGCGGCGCGTTCATCGCCGCCGTGTTCGCGATGCAAGGCGTCGGCATCATCTTCGCGGGGCTCGTGTCCATGATCGTCTCCGGCCTCCTCCTCCACTTCAACCCGGCGCCGGCGTGGCGCGACAACCCGGATCTGTCCAAGCAGTTGCCGGCGGCGGACTACATGTGGCGCATCGTGCTCATGATCGGCGCCTTCCCGGCGCTGGCCACCTTCTACTGGCGGATGAAGATGCCGGAGACGGCGAGGTACACGGCGCTCATCGAGGGCAACGCCAAGCAGGCGGCCAGCGACATGCACAAGGTGCTGGAGATCCATATCGACGCCGAGCAGGAGAAGCTCGCCAAGTTCAAGGCGGCCAACGACTACCCGCTGCTGTCGTGGGAGTTCGCCCGCCGCCACGGCAAGCACCTCATCGGCACCGCCACCACCTGGTTCCTCCTGGACATCGCCTTCTACAGCCAGAACCTGACCCAGAAGGACATCTTCCCGGCCGTCCACCTCACCAGCAGCCCAGAGTATGTGAACGCCCTCAAAGAGGTGTTCCAGATATCCCGGGCCATGTTCCTCGTCGCCCTCCTCGGCACCTTCCCCGGCTACTGGGTCACCGTCTACTTCATCGACAAGTTGGGCAGGTACCACACATCTCTCTAAAATTCCTTCACCATCCTATCCCAAAAAAATTATACTAGTGTTTTACGGCTTCTGCTACGGATGCTCTCAAATCTGAAACTTGGAAATTGCAGGTACCTGATCCAGCTCATCGGCTTCTTCATGATGTCCGTGTTCATGCTGGTGATGGGCGTGAAGTACGACTACCTCAAGAGCCACAACCACCTGCTCTTCGCGCTCCTCTACGGGCTCACCTTCTTCTTCTCCAACTTCGGGCCGAACAGCACCACCTTCGTGCTGCCGGCCGAGCTGTTCCCGACGCGGGTGCGCTCCACGTGCCACGCCATCAGCGCCGCGTCGGGGAAGGCCGGCGCCCTCGTCGCGGCCTACGGCGTGCAGAACCTCACCCTCAATGGCGACGTCCCGAGCATCAAGAAGGCGCTCATCATCCTCTCCGTCACCAACATGCTCGGCTTCTTCTTCACGTTCCTCGTCCCGGAGACCATGGGCCGCTCGCTCGAGGAGATCTCCGGTGAGGACGGCAACGCCGGCGGCGAGGCTGCTGGCGGCGGCGGTGGCGGTGGCGTCAGCGCCGCCGATGTGAGCAGGGACGACAAGCTGCCTGTTTCAAGCACCGAGTGGCAGACATCCTCGCATGCATGATGCTATGTGCTGCTTGGCGTGTTGATCGTAAATTCTTAATAATCCAACTACTACACTGGTACATGCGTGCGTAATAATATGGTGGTGTTTTGTCTGTATGAACTAAGTGCAAAGGGTCGACCAAGAATAACGGCAACCAGCTACTCAAGTTGCCGGGTGCTTAGCTTGGGGTTTTGATCTATGTGTATCTTGCACAGTTGTGTTAGGGTTGTTAATTATCCATAGTGAAAGTTTGATTGTGCATGCACATGAATACATTGTGTCATTATCCACTATGTTGCGAAATACAAAAGGAATATTAGAAAGAATGGTACAATTCTCAGTTTTCAAGAAGATGTCATGTCATGGATTATATCGACTATTGATCCATGAATATATGTGTTTGTCAAATGGCCTATCATTCCTGTTTTAGTTTCTCTATGTTAGGAGTCAGTATTTGCTCATCCCAATCTCTACAAACTCATGAAATCCACCGTACACATGGCCCAACCTAGGTTGCAGATATTGATACTCACATGAACCACACTACAATTATTGAGTTGCATGCCCTAACCAATTCATCCAAAAGCCTAAGCTGATGGGAAAAAGAGGTCAATTCACTTATACTTCAACACTCCCCCGCAGGTGGAGGCTCCCCCAGACCTCAAACGTGGAATATAGAGTGGGCGACTTATTTAATTGCGCCAGCCAGGACTCAAAATCGAGACCTTTGGCTCTGATACCATATTGAGTTGCATGCTCTAACCAATTCACCCAAAAGCCTAAGCTGATGAGGAAAGGAGGTCAATTCACTTATACTTCAACAACAATGAACAACAGGCGACCTAAGGCATATGCAGAGAGAAAGAGAAATTAATTATAGGAATGCTAACTAGGATTAATTCCATCTTTTCTTTATTTTTGAAACAAACATGATTAGTTAAACACCGTTAGCCACAACATATAAAGTAGTCACAAAAGTAAGAGGATTTCTAAAAGACCTTGTAGGTGGAGGAGGCGTCCAAAAATGGATGAGATAGTTGACGACAAGAGCCACTAACATTAGCACGTAGCCAATCCCTCGGTTCACACTTTGTTCGACACTTGTTCCTACCAACATCATAAGAGAAACCATTAGAGTAATCAAATTTGTTGCAATCCACATTGCCGCATAGTGATATACATTTCAAAAACTAGTTGGAGCTGGTGAGGATGGATTTCACATATGTGCATGAAGTGTATGTATGTGTAAGGCTCATACTACAAGGAATTCAACCTATTGCAACGGTAATTTTTGTTGCATTAAATCCAAAACTGTGGCAATATATGCATATTGCAACAAAACTAAAATCGTTGCAATAATCTCCGTGGTAATAAGAAGTTGCAACGATATCAAAATTATGGCAATAAATTTCTTTATTACAACAATATGGTTGTTGCAATAGGTTATCGCCATATTTGTGAAATGGTTGCTATAACTTATTACAACAGATATTATTTCATAGCAATATCATAATGCAACAAAATGGAATTCGTGGTAACAACTTATTGCAACAACCAATAAGTCACATAGAAAAACAAATGCGTAGATTCTAGGATTCAAACCCACAACCTGTTGATTAAGAGTAACCTCACCTAACCAGCTCACCTCGCATGACTACTCGTCTAAAATATATCATGTTTTCATTTTTACCTTTTTTTCATGAACATATTGCAACGAAATAAATATTGCAATATGCTCAATATTGTTGCAATATGTATATATTGCAACGAAATTAAAATCGCTGCTACCCATAGCAATAATCAACCACCTGTAATCGTTGCAATAGGTGAAATTTTGTTGCAACATTATAATTTTGTTGTGATAGAAGTTAGTTATTGCAACAATTTATTTTTTGTTACAATAATAGCTAGTTAATGCAACAATTTCATTTTCATTGTAATACATTCAATTTATTGCAACAAAAACAATAAATAATGCAACAATTCACAATTGTTGCGATATAAGAAACTTATTACCATAAAAAAATATTATGTGGCAATAGCATTGGCTATAGCAACGAAATTTATTTGGTTGCAATCACTGTGTGGCAATAGGTAGAATCTCTTGTAATTGTCGGTGTATTTCAACCAGACGGATTCTTCCTGAGCGTGTCCGGTGTTCGATAGAGGGGGTCTATGCACTTAGCGCGCTGCACTGATCTACTCGTGAATCGGAAGAACTAATCGATGGATCACACACACAGGATTTACCCAGGTTCGGGCCTCCTAAGGGATAACAGCCCTACTCCTGCACTGGTTCTTGGCTATGGATGAACAAAGTGTACACAGTGTTCGCAAGTTCGATTGGATCAGCTCTAATCAGGCCTGCTCTCCTCTTTCGGATTGCCCTCCTGGTGCATGTTGCTCCCTTTATATACTCAGGGCTGACAAGGCACCCCGCGCATGAGAGAGAGAGAGAGAGCTTATTTACTACCCCTACCACTGTAGCTGACAGACAGTACATCACAGTACAACCGAGCCCACACCATCCACTCTCCAATGGTACGTTCTAACAAATTTTGACGCCGCCAGACACGAGCGACGGCCATCATTGCCATGCACAGTGGCGCCAGTATAGGCACAGTACGCCTGACGCCACTCCAGTGACGCCCTCAATTGCCTTTTTGTTCCATGCCAAATCCTCTGCATTTAATGCCACCGATACACTGTGAGAGAGCGAAACCTTCACCTGGAAGCCTCCTTATGCTCCCGTGGACGCCCCGCTGATGGGCCCAAGGGAGCTCCGTGCTTGCGTTGCCGCCAGTGGCCTGGACCATCTAGGCGCTGGGGCCTGCTCGCCCGCCTTACGCCGTGCTCAGCATGCTGTCATGTAGCGTGCTCCGCTGGGGGTGCTGATGCCTGCTCGCCCGCCACGCGTTGTGCTCGCCGCGCAGTCACGCGACCTAGTCCGTCGAGGCGCTGGGGCCTGCTTGCCCGCCTTACATCGTGCTCACCAGGCCTCCACGTGTCGTGCTCTCCCAAGGCGCTGGGGTCTGGTAGCCCGCCTTAAACCCAACCGCTGAGTCTTCTATTCATTCTTTATATTATCCACCATTCCGAGTGCTTAGGCCCATCAGTCATACCCTTGGGCGTGAAGACCCTGGTACAAAATGTGCCGACAATCACCACATGTACACATGTAATGTAATACATGCTGGTCAAAATCGGTGAAATTTTCAACCAAAACATAGAAATTGGGTTGAAATTCATCGATTTTAGATCCACCAATTTCATAGATAATCAAGCAATTTCATCTCTACATCACTAGGATTTACTCGAAAATCTTTTGGCTCATCATGTCAACAAAAATTCAGATCCTGTCTTATTCCTCCTCTTTGATAAGGTCCCGCCACCATATCCGTCAGCCACAACTTGCCACTTTGTAATGACCCTCAACTACCTCAACGATCTGCCGATCGACTCCCCTATCGACTCCCTTAGTCCATCTCACTTGCCTCCGCCGCGCGCGTCTTCCCCCTGTAAGCTGCGAGCGTGTGGTGAACCTTATGTGCAAACCTAGAGGCCGCCACCTGTGTGGTGAGAAACCCCGCCACAGTAGTGTGACAGCTCTAGTTAACTGCTACTACAGTGTTTCAATTCTGCCACAGCTAAATGCAAGCTAATGAGCAGGGTGTTTAGCACATTTGCGAGGCTAGATTTGTAGCTGATATGAACTCTTTTTTTAATCTAGCATAAATGTTATTTCTATTTTTATTCTAAATTTATTTTTTTATTCCTTTGTTGATATCAATTATTATTTAATCTAATCTTTTATATTTTGGGACACAACAATTAACGGCATAGATCTTTCTTTCTCTCTGATTAACGTGAGATATTATAATATTTTAGTCTTTGAATGACGGCTTTGCTTAACTCTACTTTATATACCCGATAGATTGAAAACCTACAAATCGGACGTCCGATCGCGTGCAACACTATGGCCCATCACGAATCAATGCGGCCCACCATAGGTTTGCTCAGCGCTGCTGCGTTTCTTTGTTTTGACTTCTTCTGACCTCCAGCACTATATTGCTTCCTCGCCTCAGTTTTTTTCAGCTTAACAGCTTAACAACTTATCTACGTTTTAAAAACACATATGTTTTGAGTTTTTTGAGTCCGTTTTATCTCTGTTTTGAATGTGGGTCCTAACACTTTCAAAAGCAAGTTAAACGAAATGTATCCAAATCTCGAGACTACCTCGAGAAGCTTTCGAAGTTCAGCCATTTCAATTGTCGGGGATAAAATTACGGCCCATTCCCATGGCCCACTCCCTGACGGCCCAATCGAACAGCCTCCTAGGGCCTGGCTCCCCAGAGGGCTCTATCCGGCCCACCTGCATCCTGCCGAATAGCCTTCTGGGTGGCACGGTGCGTGGCGGCCAAGACTTCGTGTTCGAATCCGACTCGAGCAAGAGTTCTGCACAGCTATGTGAAGACCCGGACGTGGTTTCTCGGATTGGAGCAGACATCGTGATCCCTAAGAATTAGAGTATATCTTATCTACCTCGGGATGTATTTGGCATGTATACGAGTTCGTTACGGTCTCGTGGTCAGTCCAGCCTGATTATCCCTCGGTAGGTCGGTTGTTTAACACTATATAAACCGAGCCCCTAAGGCATATAGAGGGCACGTACGCACCAGATCATCACATTGATGCATATTACTTCATGTACACCCATAATCTCACCGAGGCCTGTTCGTCTTATCGGGTTCCACCTTGTAATCCTCTTTGATATAAAGAAAGACTGGACGTAGGGCTATTATCTCCCTCGAAGAGGCCTGAACTAGGATAAAAACTCTGTGTCTCCCTGTTGCTCGTTGATTGTTGTTTGCCTTGTTTGGCAGTGTCTCCTGTCTCCCTTTCTTAAGAACCTTAGTTGACTTGGGACCGATATCCCAACCGTCGGCATCAGTGGTTCAGCCGTTCAGATCAGCTCAAAAGAACAGTGTCTTTGTTGTAGTATTTGCGTACGTTGGCGCTTGTCGGCGTCGTCCCTTAGCAACGGTAGACTGTCGACACAAGTGCTCACGCCCCTCCTCTTCCCTTGTCTGTTCCGCTCTCTTTATTCGCTGTCTTATCATGTACACTCTCTCCGTTCTTTTTTATTTGACGCCTTAACTTTTAGACACTTGTTTGATTATACATCTTATTCAAAAAACCATGTAAATATCATTTATTTTGTTATGATTTGTTTTATCAATAAAGGTACATTAAGCATTACTTACTCTTTTAACATGTTCACTTAAAATTTTGAATAAGACAAATGGTTAAAAACATGTTCAAAAGTTAAATGCGTCAAACAGAAAAAACGAAGGGAGTATTTCGCTTTCCTCTCTCTTATGAATCTTCATCTCCATTCATCCCGCACTATATTTCAAATTTATATTATCTCAAAAGCCATATTCGTCGAGCTTGATAACTAGATCTGGGAAGCACAATATGGAGGCTCCCTTAAGAAGAAGGCTAAGAGAGGATGCATTCCATTTTTGCCATGAAACTCGAGCCATTTATGTATGAAACTTGGGTTTTGTCTTCTGAAACGTTGTTTTATTCTCGTGAAACTTCTTATTTGCATCGGCTGATTTTTTAAAGAAAAGTAGGACATGACATTTCATCAATAGTTTATCCAAATTTCCTTGGTCCTTCAAGTTTTACCAATAGGTTAGCGATTTTAGATTAGTCATTTTTCAACTTTCATCAACAGGTTAGCCAAAGTTTTATTAGTCACTCTTCAAATTTCATCAGCAAGTTAGCCAACCTTTGTTGGTCTTTTAAGTTTCAGTGGTACATTGTTAAATTTTATAGTTACTTTGCCCAAGTTTTAACAAAAACTATTGAAATTTCATAATTTTTTGTCCATGTTTCATCAATATATTGCCTGGTTTCAGCAGTACTCCACCTAAACTGCACCCAAGTTTCAGTAAAAATTATTTAAGTTTCATCGGTTTCGTCCATGTTTTTTATCTATATATTGTTAACTTTTATCAAAAAAATTTGAAATTTCATTAGTTATTTTTTAAAGTTTTTGTAACGACGTTAACACAACATGATGCATCCGATGGAAGTTCGAGCCGTGGGTGGCGCTCGCGATTTGTCTACCATGAGGAGTGGCTACCTGGACGAGCCACCATTTGTCTTTTTATTTAAACCATGAAATAATTATAAAAATCATAAAAATATAATGTTATAAAATATGCAATATTTTTAACGGATTTGCTAAGTAGCAATCGGTTGCTTAATTTTTTAGTCTTATCCAGACGGCTGTTATTCGGTTAGTATACAATATTTTTCTATTTAATTTGATAGTGGGAATTCCATTATTTAGTACTGAAAAATACTTACACACACAACTTTTGTACTTGCTTTCGGATGCATTTCTAGTTCTAAATCACTAATAATAATTTATTGTGATGGATCAAGTGGGAGATCAACGCAAATATTTATTCACATTAAGTGTGAGAACCGGGCTTCCATTGGACATTTTCTTTGTCTCCGATCATTGACAGACCTAGTGGATTTTTAGATCCCAGGCATATCGGTCAAGTTCTTTCACCTACTAGTCGACCGCCATCTATAAGCCTCACTGCCGTTATCTTCTCTCCATGATAAATAGTGGGAGGGACTCCCTATCGCGACCGCAGAGCTAGGTGCATGCCCAAGATCTATGCCTCGGCTCCGCCCTTATCTTTAATGAAAAAAGGACTCCCGCACTATATCCATAGACACATGCCTCACTCAGCTCGCCTCTCTCATTTCCATATCCAGGCTCACTACACGTACCTCACATCCAGCCACCAACCTCCATCTCTATTTCCATACAATATGGAAATGGTTGGTCAACTCATTGGCTAAAAAATTCTCAACCTTTTAATAGTCATGTCAACTAGCATTGATAAGGTTTAATGTGTAAAATTGGTTATAAACCAAACACACCATTGTGTTCATAATTATTGCACTTGGTCATGGGCCCAATGCGTGTGCTTTGTGGAACACCGGTGCACATTGCTTTCTAAAACTTTCAAAAGAAGAATGGTTTACATTGCTATCTATAGCTTTTGTTGGACCATAAAAATAATAATAAATATGTAAGTTGGCCCAAATTATTTAATCACGAAATTAATTTATCTCGGAATTAATAATTGCAGATAATTATCCGAACGGATTAGTGTTTGTAACTAACTCTGATGCTTATCCGTATTCGTTTCAATCTGCAATCCGAGATCCCTATAAAAGCAGGAAGAAGGGATCTGTTAAGGGGTTTTTGGCCTTTTCCTCGGAGACGCAGTTTACAACGAGCCAGCTACAACCTACAACCAGAGGAAAATCCATCTGCTACGCACGCACCTGGGAGGAGAAAAGAAGAAAAGGTAAGGAAGATGTGACCATGGCCGGCGCCCTCTCTCTTCCTCTGTTCTCTTTCTCCCTCTCTCTCCTTCTCTCTCTCCTCTGTTCTGGACGTGAGCAACAAGGGCGGCCTCCAGTCTCTTCTTCAACCACGGCAGCCCGGCGTGACAAAACCTCCATGGCGGCGCCCCCAAGCCGGCGGTGATGGCGCCTCACTCCAGCGCACGTACAAGGCGACCCTGGGCTTCTCCTCCTCGGCCCAACACGGCGGCAGCATCATCTTCTCCAACGCATGGGTGGCAGCGTGCTCCCCTCACTCCCGGTCTTCAATGGCGGCGGCGGCATATGGGTGGCAGTGTGCTCCCCTGAGATGGCGACGGCGTCGTCCACGCGCACGCTCATCTTCTCCAGTATGGCGGAGGCACGGACTCCCACGGCGGCGGTGGCGCCCAGATCCAACGGCCCGGCGCCACGCCCATCTTCTCCAGCGAGAAAGCAATGGCGGCGGCGGCCCTCATCCCCTTCGGCGTACCTGACGTGCAGCGGCGTCCTCGGCGCGGACCCCACGGTGGCGGCCTCCCCACATATACAGCGGCGATGCGCACGGCGGCCGGCGGCGGCGCCTATCTCCCACGCGCATGGCAGTGCGGCGTGCGCCCATCTCTTCTACGGCCGGTCCGGCGAGGCGGCTTCAATGGCATGGCGCCCCTTCCACCCTCACGCAGCGATTCAGCGCCGGCGTCCCTTCCTCGCCCACGTGACACGGCGGCAGCGCCCAGCACGACGCGGCGGTGGCGCCCAGGACGGCACGGCGGGGCGGCGATCTTCCCCAAGCATCGGCGGCCGGCGGCGCTGCCTTCTCCTCCATGCGCCCACGCGGCCAGCACCACCCCCGCGGCGGCGTCTCTACGGCGCGGCGCCCAATCCATCTCCGCGTCGGCGCGACTCTCTCCATCTTCCTTCAGCACGGCAACAGAGCAATGGCGGCAGCGACGCTCAATGCGGCCGGCATTGACCTCCCCAGCACGGAACGGCACTGGATTCTCCACGGCGCCGGCTCCGCGGCCTCGCCACGCCGACGGCGGCTTTGATTCTCAGCGACGAACACGGCACGGCCTGTACCTTCCCACGCGTGGCGGCGGCGGCATCGACACCAACTCCTCCTCGGCGCGCGGACTCCCCGGCGGCGTCTTCAATTCATCCCGGCGCTCCCCTGCCTCGGCGCGGTGACAAGCGTGCGGACGCATGCATGCATCCACTGAGTTGGCTGCATGGCCCGTACGTGCATGCGTACTAAAACTAATATGCTAATCAACATGATTAGCGGAGAGAAGACATGCAGTGTATACATGCACATATATACGAGCTGCATGGCAACAAGCATGCAAGGAAACTAACGTCGCAAAGCCACAAAGAGACGCGTGTTGAAGCAAGTGAAACACAGAGCCACGTGGTGACACTGGTGAAAAGATAAGAAGCTCATGCAAGAAATTGGCCAGCATCGATGACGAATCTTAAAGAAGCTATGGAAAAGGACGTCACCAACAAAACGCTCCACTCCAAAGTACGTGAAAGCCGACGCCCTACGCGGCACTGTGCGCCGTCATCTTCATCAAGCAAAGAAACACGGACAACATCATGGAAAATCCCGTCTCAGCCTTAGCGGAGTCGCATTCCGCTAAGGGAAATCCTCCTCGAGTCGTCTGCAGCTGATCAAAACGGAGAAGCCCAGAACGACATCGCATAAGATAACAAGTTTTTCCTAGCGGAAACACGTTCCGCTAGGGAGAATCGTCTTCTAGCTCCGTTCGATTAACGGGATTCCGTCCCGTTCAGCAAACACGGCCCCGAAGGTGAACAAGACCCTAAAGGCCAGCGGTATCGTGGAGATCCCAATTCCACGGTACCGACATACATCCCGTCCCGATAAAAAGCCCGAAGGTGAACAAGACTCCGAAGACCAACAGTATCGCGGAGATCCCAATTCCACGGTGCTGATGAACCTCCTAACGACGAACTTTCCGTTAGGGAGGAGAAGCTCCAATATCGCCCCGAAGGTGAACAAGACCCTGAAGGCTAGTGGTATCGTGGAGATCCCAATTCCACGGTATCGACATACATTCCGCTCCAACAATATCAAGACGATGGTGATCAAGACCGTCAACGTCAACATCCAACCCCGGACATGCTGGAACATTCCCGATGACGCCAACATGCTGTCAAATTCAACTCCAAGTCAAGTGCAAGCCGTGCATTACTCCCAAATACAACTACATCAACGTGAAGCCTGAAGATACAAATTCAAGCGACACGGGCGGGCATAGCCATACAAAGGCTGTGCTAGGCACTGCGTGGGCCATGTGTTACCCTACGTATCCTGCCGTCGCCAAACTACACCTACATACACCCGCAGCACGGTGAACCACAAGACGAAGAGAAGAAGAAGATAGCCTCGCGGCTTAATTGGAGGTGTTCCGCGTATCCCCGCGCGGATGTAATTAACTGGGTAGCCTTCCGAGGCCCCAGGATCCAGAACCATCACAATCGTCTACACAAGATGGCCAATCAGCATGGCTACAGAGCGCAATCCAAACAGGGAACTTGTATTTTATTGCGATAATGAAATATCGACGTTCTTGTCCCCTTTCTTTTGTGCGTTTTCGATAAATGCACTTGCACGCCTGCAAAATCCCCGGCGGAATTTGTGTGCGTCACAGCTTTCAAATAAAGAATGGTTTAAACTTAAACACAACGTGGACGAACGCAACCAACAATATTGGGAGCAGTGGCTCCCTGCACACTTAGAGCAATGGCTGTTTCTTTTGGATGCATGGCCATTCAGCGGAGGACAATAGGTAGCTTGATAGGCGGGGAATGGATTTCTTCGAGCTAGTTGGGGTTCCACTCATCTTCACCATCACATGATTTTCGTTGAGATCCATGCTTCAGTTCTATCCAACCCAAAAGGTATTTTTTATAAACACCCCTATAAATTTCTAGAATAAACGATCTAGTCATTCTTCCTCCTTTTCTCTCTCCCTCCTCCTCCTTTCACCTAAGGTGGTCGCCACTCGACCAACAACATCATCGGCGACCACCCGCCCGGCTGGCACACGACCACAACGGCCTGGTGCGGCTCAGCGCGTGAGCCGACATGATCACCAACCGGTTGGGGAGGTGATTACCGGTGGAGGCATAGCCAGGTCGTGGCCAGCTCGGGAGAATGAAGGAAGAAGAACCCTGATCATTTGAAATTCAACAACCGAGGGGATTTTGTGCAAAAATATCATGTGCATGTTGATTTGGTCTAAGCACGAATCATGATGTGGATCACGTGTTTGTAGAGGTAACTGAAACCCTAGCTACCCGAGAGATGCTTTACCACGCTAGGCGCTAGTATGGTGGGAAATCTGGCGGCGGCGGTGGCAGGACGGCATCGGCGGTTGGCCCGTTGTCGACCAGGAAGATGGTGGCCAGGCCCAAGCGCAGGTGTGTGTCAATATGGCAGTGCATCAGCCACACACCTGCAACACAACACAATCATGTTCAATTGTTCATTCGTCGATCGATCGCCGATCGGTGCCGGGTTATTGAGTGGCTCCTACTCACCGGGGTTGTTGGCAATGAACCGGATCACCGCCCACCCGCCGCCGCGGATGGCCACCGTGTTCCGCTCCACGGGGTCCACCAGGTTGAGCGAGGCCGCTGCGCCGCCGTAGTTGCCCGGCCCTCGCGCCACCTCGAACACGTTGTGCCCGTGGAGGTGCAGCGGGTGGCTCTCCGCACCGATGATCGCCGTGTTCTGCAGCACCACCTCCACTGTCGCGTTGTACCTCAGCCTCCTCACCGTCGTCTCCTTCGCCGTCCCCAGCAGCGCTGCCAGCCCGGGGTCCGTGTTCACCGACGCGTTGGTGAAGTCGAAGAGCAGCGCCGGCCGGTCCGGGAGCTCGCTCGTCCACCAATGGAGCTTGTCCCGCCGGCGAGGTGTCTTCGCTGTGGACACCACCGACAGCAGTGGCAGCTCGGTCGGTAAGACGAAGGACATGTTGTTCATGCTCGCGGCGAGGGACGTGCCATTGCACAACGTCTGCTCGGGCAGGCAGCCGGCGAACCCGAGCCCCACCGTCACGAACATGCGGCTCGTCGACGTGCGCCGGGACAGCGGGTCGCCCTGGCCGGAGGAGCCCCCTCAGGCCGCCCAAGAAGCTCTCGGAGACGGCAGTGTCGTTGAACGCCGGCAGGTCGGGCATCATAGGGTGCCACGGCGAGACATGATCGGAGTATTCGACGACGGCGGTGGCGGTGCCGTTGACGAAGATCGGCGCAGGAGGGTTCGCTTCGCGGTCTCGAGCACCCGCGCGGCCATGTAGTAGCGGCCCTGAGCCGCGTCAGCCACCATGAGCGCGTCCACTGTCTGGCCCGGGGCGACCACGACGACGTCCGTCTCGTATGGTTTGGTGTAGCTGGCGTCGACGCCGACCACCGTGAAGGAGTGGCCGGCGATCTTGAAGAACAACTGGTTGTTGACGGCGGCGTTGATGACGCGGAGGAGGTAAGTCTTGCCCCGCTCCACTCTCAGCTTGTAGATACTGGCTCCCAACCTAGAAGGCTAGAACAGTTGTTCAAGTCGCCGACGTCGCCGTTGATGGTGAGCGCGTCCGCCGGTCAGGAAGGCCTGCCTGTCCACACTCCACGGCGACCACGTCGACGTTCCACCACTCCCCCAGCATGATGGGCACCTCCGCGTCGGGCCTCGGGAATGGGTAGACGCGGCCTCGGCGAGGGCGGATGACGAGCGCGCCATGGACGGTCTCGCGGAGGAAGGAGACGTGGGCGTGCCACCACAGGGTGCCCTCCTGGCCGGTGACGGCGAAGCGGTAGGTGTAGCTCCGGCCGGGCTGGATGGGGCACTGCGTCACCATGGTGGCGCCGTCGGCCCAGCACGTCCGCCGCTGGAACACGCCATGCCTGCAATGCCATGCAAGCCGATGCAAACTCCGATCAACAAGCCGGCCGGCGAGCCACCAAGTTGGCTACCGTGATGGCTCAACTCAATCTCTACGGACCAGTGGAGCGAGATGTTGTACGGCGAGCGGTTGACGGCGTGGACCAGCAGTGTGTCGCCTTCGTGGACCTCGACGGTCGGGCCCGGGCTCCGGCCGTTCACGGCGGCGACGGTCCTCGTCGCGCACCCCCGGGTGATCGTCAGGTTGCTGATCTGTGTGCATGCAGAGTTGTTGTTGCTACTTGCTACTAACCAAGAAACACAGATGCAGCAGGGATTATTAATTCAGATCAGATGAAATGAAGTCCCTTACTATGAAAGTGTGTTCCACCGTCACGGCATCGGCGACGAGCGTCGCCGCCGCGAGGAAGACGGCGCTGAAAAAGAATGTCGTGGCTGGAGCCATCGCCTTTGCTGCTACGTACACGCTCTTTGCTTTCTTCTTTCCTTGTCTTCTGATGTGGTGTGTGTGGGTGGACATATTGCCTTCTATTCACAAACCATTATAAGGAGAGAACATATCTCTTTAATCAAGGTAATTAGGAATTGTTGTACACGCTCTTTGCTTTCTTCTTTCCTTGTCTTCTATGTGGTGTGTGTGGGTGGACATATTGCCTTCTATTCACAAACCATTATAAGGAGAGAACATATCTCTTTAATCAACGTAACTAAGAAGTGTTTACCCGCCATAAAGTGCAAGAACAACTAATTTTTTTTTAAAAAGGTACATGAATAAATAAGCAAATCACCCAAAAAGAAACAAACAAAAAGACTGAAATAAAACAAATTTGGCATCTAGATTAAGAAAGGTGCAAAACCTGAGAAGCAAAATGTGAATGGAAATGCAAACTAAATGGAAAAGAAGTAAGAAGTAAAGCAAAGAGGAAAAAATGATTGAATTAAGAAGTGTTTGACGTTCTTAACGAACAACATGTAAAAAAGCCTGCATTAAGACTTGATTGAATTAACGGTTTTGCTAGAATTCAGACGATTGGGCCTCGCTGCGCGCTCGCCAATGAGCAGGCCCGACGAGCGCGCGCGTGGTCAGTCGTCTGAGTTGGAGGCGCTCCCTTTAATTATATTTATGACTATTTGAGAGGAGGAAGCTTATCCATACTGGGGCAAGAACACAATTGTTCCTATATTAATTAATCAGTCAGTTTTATAAAACATTAAAACCTGACATAGGTACCCAATACTAGTTATATACGTTTAACGTCAGGTAGCAATACTTGATATATGCATTACCAAAATTTTTTGCCGGCCTCCCCCCACCCTCCCCCCGTTACCCACCCCTGTTTATGCAAATCGCTTATTTGACCAACATGAAAGACCTCATGAAGTCAGCCTCTTCGTTGCTACTTTTTGCTAGTTCAATAGCCCTTGGTATTGTAGCCCTGTCAGCAACCTTGTATTACTCACGCAGTTCAACAACATCGTCTTCATCCCCTGACAATGCTACAGGCTTAGTGCCAGATGATATACCGAGGACTTTCTGAACAACCTCTCTATTAAAAACAAACACTTTCCTGCGATGCTTGAAATTGGCTGAAGCGGGATCAATCTTCCGCATAACCCAAGATACGAGACTAGTTGGCAGCTTGAACTTTGATATGAACAGCAGATTTCTAAACCCATGTTTCATCACAACACCCTTCTGCTCCGAGGTCAACTGGTTTGCAAGCTCATGAAGCCTGATAGCACTAAAACGATGATTTAAATTGTATTTATTGTTATCAGCATCCATTTCACCCTAGCAACACCCCCTCACCTGTCAAACAAAAAGAAAAAATAAACACATTGGTTTTACTATGCTACACTTCAGTGCGAAGAAAAGGTGTGAAACTACACACAAAAAATTTGGGCGTTATTTTACAATGAAGCAACATTATACATTCATGAGCAACCTCATGTATGAAATCAGGGGCTAGTTCATATACCAATTGTTGATCTCTCTGTTAAAATGAAATTAATGTATTGATTCATGATGCAAAAACACATGAACATATGCACGTATATACAACAAACCCCAACACTGTTGCACTTGCATAAAAAATGCTCATCAGATGAGGACCCCAACCCCCACAAAACACCACACACCCGCCAACACCCCCCACAATCGCCAGAAACAGTAAAAAAAACTCACCGCCGAACATCAAATCCCCACACAGCAACCCTCCTCTGCCCCACACTTGCGCAAAATCCATCACCCAAATCGACCACCCTGCTAAAATCAGCCGTATTAACCCTAAAAACTCACGGTGAAATTTTCCTCCTAGGGCAAAATCTCCACGAAAAATAATAAAAACTCACCACTCTCCCTCTACATCAACTGCTGAAACTTGGATCTCACCGGAGATATCTCGTGTACCACCGGCAAGGAAATCGTCGTCACCTTCCGCCGCAGTCAGAAGCAGTTGCCTTCGTGCAGAGAGGGGCTCTGAAACGGATGCTTCACGAAAGAAAGCAGGAGGGGAAGAGTAAAAGCAGTAGCGCCATGAAACAACCGCCTCGTGTCCCCCGGGAGAACGGTGTGGGTCGACTACGTGAGCCCGATATGGGAAGGGAACAACCCGCTATCGCCGGAAAAAGAGCCCGATCGCGTTCGGACGGCCGGACTGAAGCAATTTCGTTTTAAAAAGGTACATGGATAAATAAGAAAATCACTAAAAAAGCAAACAAAAAGACTGAAATAAAACAAATTTGCCATCTAGATTAATTCTTTTCAGCTTAACGACTTAACGTCTTAACAGCTAAATGACTTATCTAAGTTTTAAAAAGACATATGCTTTGAGTTTTTTTAGTCCCTTTTTCACTGTTTTGAAGGCGGGTTCTAACGCTTTAAAAAGCAAGTCAAACGAAATGGATCCGAATCTCGATACTACCTCGAGAAGCGCTTGGAATTTAGTCATTTCAGCCGTTAAGATCAGCTCAGAAGAACAGGGCCTAAGAAAGGTGCAAAACCTGAGAAGCAAATGTGAAAGGAAATGCAAACTAAATGGAAAAGAAGCAAGAAGTAAAGTGAAGAGGAAAACAATGATTGAATTAGTGTTTGTCCTTAACGAACAGCATGTAAAAAATCATGCATTAAGAAGTGATTGAATTAATGGTTTTGCTAGAATTCGGACGAGTGGGCCTCGCTATCCGCTCGCCAACCAGCTGGCTTGATGGGGGTGCACGTGCATGGCCAGTCGTCTGGGTTGGAGACCCTCCCTTGAATTAAACTTCTGACTACTCTTTAAGAGGAGGGGGCTTATCCAAGCAAATTACTACGGCATATATTTAATTAATCAGTCAGTTTTATAAAACATTAAAGCCTGACATAGGTACCCGTTACTCGTTATATACGTTTAAGGTCAGGTAGCAATACGTGATATATGCGTTACCAAAAATTCTTGCCGGGCCAACCCCCTGTACCCACCCCTGTTTCTGCAAATCGCTTATTTGACTAAGCTGCGGGTCCTCTTAAACAGTAATTATCAAATGCAATCCTACAGTGACACGACAGTGATGGAAAGAAAGAGAAGATTCATGTTTGGAACCATCGATGGAGTTGCTACGGCCACACATGACACATCATCGATAGAGAGAGAATTGGCACATGGATCCAATTGCAGCGAAGACAAACTTGAAGCGTCATATGTTAACAAACTTCTCTTGGATGGTAAAATAATGCAGGTGTGTCAATTTGCTACTATCTTTTATGAAAAAAAATATTAATTCAGGTGAGACATTACATCCTCATCATTCTTACGCAGAGATCCCTAGTAACTATAGATATACTACAAACGTAACTCATCCTAATTACAAAAGCAACCAATATGGCATAAATTAATGGCAAGTAAAGCATAACCTCGAAATGTGAGACTTGCGTGCTCTCTCTGTTGTAGCCTTGCAGGCAGATCAAATGCTGGAAGCATGAGGACAAATGTTACTAATATGCTACAACTAACCCGATTATATATAATAAACTATGCAAGTAACCAGGTTATGAATGAATTCATAAACTGCAGTTGCTTTCAAACAATCAAAGGAAAGCCTTCTGACACATACAAAAATGACTTTTTTTTTTTTGGCTAAGTCAGCTACTGACAACTTGTTCCAAAACAAATTTGTACAGGAAAAAAATATAGATTGACATTAATAATCAACCAAATAATTGAGCTTTTTTTTTTGGTGATTGGCAATCTTTAGAATCTCTACGTATAAGTTGACAGTCAAGATACATGTTGCTGTGGCGTACACAACATAGCCAGGTACTCTTGAAAAGTCAATGCATGAGGTTGTGTAATCTTTCGATCATCCGCTATGTATTAGCCAATTAATGGAATCACAAAAGCACCCATATCCCCATCATCCATGGACATCTATTTATAATTTTATATATCAGTGCCACTAACCTGTCCAGATGTTACTCCTCATGTGCAACCTATACAATGATTAATTCATGATCATCTTTCTCGTAGCTCTGAAAAAAGAAATGTATCCCTAATAAAGCTATGAACGCTACTTACTACATAAACAGATATGTTGCGAGTCATCTGCACAATGACTTCTAGATCTACTCCGTTGGCCATCTCCAAACTCCGAGTCAGCTTCTTGATTTCATAAGGTTGTGGTCCTTGCTTCAACAAGTGGCTCTTGCCCCATCGGGCACAAATGACAGAATCTTCTGGTCACCTTTAGCTCACCGGTCTTTTTGTTTTGATTTGTTTTATCAAAAAAGATACATTAAGCATGACTTATTTTTTTTCATGTTTACACTAATTTTTTAAATAATAAGACGAATGGTTTATCAAACACAAAGGCGTAAAAAAGAGAAAGAGAGGGAGTATACGTTACAATGGTAAGTTGGTAACAGATGTCATACTCCTTTGCTCCATGATCTGGAGGGCAATTCCATGTACGTGAGGAGGATCGCTCCCATAAACTGGTACCTCAAATGGAAAGCACAACCCCGACGATCGCACAAACCCAGCCCGCTACGTGTGGTCCGGAAAGGAACAAGGCACACAGTTGGAGATGGAGGGACGAACAAACGGAGCGCGGCATGGCTGGCTCCAAGAAGGCTCCTTAAATTTGATCCCCTATAGCTTGATATAGGGGTTTCTCTAAAAAACCATTCCCTATAAATTAACATGCATGCTTCCAACAGTAATCCCTTAAAGTGGATCTGTACCCAACTGAAACTACTCCGCCTGCGCCATCCGCTGGAAAACGCGAGCGCTGTCAATCACCTGAAAAACGTGAGCGCTCTTCATCGCAGCAAGCTTGCCGCCGTCGACCTGCCTTCTACGTTGTGCTCATCTCTGCTAGTAAGTGCAGGCAAAACCAATCTTCTGGGCTAAACCAAGCTTCTACGTTGTGCTCGTCTACAGTGCAGGCAACAGCACTATGAGTGACTATTAAGCGCAGTGCTTTAGCTTCTACGTTGTGCTCGTGTCTAATACTAGCCGAGAGTACTGCGTGTGTTAATTCTTGGTGGGTTGTCAATATCTTTCTTGGCGGCAGCGGCGGCCAAGAAAACCAAAGCGGGAGCACGCGGCGGTGATATATATATTTTACAAATATCTTAAAACTATTTTGCACTGAGCACTGTATATAACATGTATGGCTATATAGATTTACCAGTGTGTTGATCTTTGTTTAGCATATGGAGGGAAACAACGTTGCGCTGCAGTGCCTGCTCGCGGAAGATTCGTCTTCAGACGACAACGATGATTACATGGACGAGATGCATTTCGCAATGAACATGCAGTTTGTGGTGGGGAGCTCCAGACGTAGGCGTGGCTCTATTCCAGGTCATCGAGTAATCGACCGCGATCATGCTACAGGGCACACCAAAATCTTTTTAGATTACTTTGCTGAAGATTGTGTGTACACCGACTACCAATTTCGTCGCAGGTACGCGAAATATTTGTTCTATAGGCCAATAATAACACTTGCTAATAGTACCCCGCAAACTTGCTGACGTGCTCTTTAATGAAATCCCAACGGCCATTTATGCTCCTCTGGCTCCTTTTCGGGTACTCACCTCGTTTTTTGTTGTAGTTTTTTGCGATGGTCTTCAATAATGACTCCTTCTGCCCCCATACTGATGATCGGGTCTATGCTCACATTAACCCAAGATGATATGAGGATCAAGTCCTCCTCCACGCCAAAGTTGGCCAACTTCGTTTTCGTGTTCATCTTCTTAACACGTGCCTTGCTTGACTCCTGGGTCATGGTGACTGTGGGCCCTGAATAAGGAGGGGTCGTACCGACAGGGGTATCCCCTATGCCTGACTCGCTTGCATAGCTAAAATTGGGCAAAACATGGGATTCCGACCTATCCAAAGCCTCTGATCCCTCATGTAGACTGCTCAAGAATGAATCCATCAACCTGTATAAAATTCAAAAGAAAACAAATTAAAAAAGCACCTTTTGGAACCTGTATGTTATGAATATAAGTACTTCCTATGCAACTCAACTAAGTATCTGTGAATACCAATAGTACAAACTGTATATTAGCAAAAAACCTTACACATATCTGATTAATTTTCATTATTATAACACTCAAATATCCAATCAAAAGAAGCATATATATGAATTTGGTGCACAT
>SPJY01000713.1:145474-221820 GCA_005191435.1 Raddia distichophylla | reverse complement strand
AATCCAAAATCACTCTTAATCTCTCTAATTGCCCCTGAGTGCAAGATTTCAAGCCTCTCCCACATAGCCGTCATTAGCAATGAGAAACCTAATCAATCTGTCGTAATAACTTCGTATAGCATACATTATACGAAGTTATACGAGGTCTATGGTACAGAAAATTGATTGAGAGTTAAATAAATCTCAGTCATCTGGTCCAATGTTGTTACTCTATTCTTATCCTCAAGATGGATCATCCGATGATCAATGCTTGACATAAAACAAATCGACTCTTTGCTTGTCCTAGTTTCATATTCTATTTTATAGACCGCTAAAAAATCCAAAAAATTAAAAGTTTGCAAAAAAAAAACATAGAACCACACCTACATAAAGAGTATCCATACAAAGCTTAGTTGTCTTACAATTTTTTTCAAAATGAAATTGAAAAATAGTTTATCTTTCCTATTTAGGACAAATTTATTCCCTTATTTGTTTTTTTGTAGGTCGCAAAAAAATAAAAGTTCACAAAATGGGACCATACCTAGACAGAGGACATCCATACAAAGTTTACATGTCTTACAATATTTTTCCAAGTTTTAATTTTAAAATAGTTTATTCTTACCTATTTAAGTCATATTTCTTCCCTTTTCTATTTCATTTTATGTGGGTCGCAAAAAAAATAAAATTTCAAAAAAAATGGAATCATACCTAGACAAAGAACATCCATACAAAGTTTGGATATCTCCTAAAATTTTTTGAAGTTCAAAAAAACAGTTTGTTTCAAATTAAAAAAAAAGAAACTTAGAAAAAGAGTTATTCCGCGTCGTTCTCCCCTACTTATACTTCCTCTTTTTAAGAACGTTAGAAAAATTCAAAAAATAAAAATGTAAAATGTTGAATCTAGTTTGAATCAAAAAGCTCGATCGAAAAAACCATAAAAACGTTCGAGAATTTCTAAAATTCTGAACAACTGAAATGTACTCTTTTCCCCTCTTTTAACTTCTTATAAATGTAGTTCCTTTGCTCTTTTTTTCCTCTGTTATTCTTTTCAATTTGGTCCATTAACAATGAACAGTGTGCGTAACGGGCTTTTTTTTCTATTAGCCATGAACCACGTGCATTGCGCAATTTTCTTTCCAGTCTTTCATTAAACGCTGTGTTCCATTACGATTCATTGAGCTGTGAAATATGATAACAATATTGTGGAAGTGTTGGAGCCCGCTGTGATCCTGCCATCTCATGGCCCGCCGGGGATCCGGCTCCCCCCACAACCAACAACTGGACTCGGGCCCATGTCCCCACATCTATTGGCCCAACTGGAAGCACAACCCAGGTCCTGGCCCAACTCAGCCCAAAAGACTAGCCTGGTGGGAGAGGGGTGCCTCCACCTTTTAAGTTGTTCTCCCCCATCACCAATAACCGATGTGGGACTAAACCCAACAGGAAGGCGCGATGGTGTGCGACTAGGGGTGGATCTTTGGTGAGCTTAGTTTGTCAAAGCTCGAGCTCAGCTCGAATCAACATCGAGCTTAGGATCTAGCTCAAGATCGAGCTTGATGAAAGCTCGGTAAGCTTGAGATCGGCTCGATTGAGCTTGAATGAAAAGATTTGTGCTATTTTAAGGGAAAGATGAGACTATATGAGGTTTGTTTGGACTCGATTTCAAGCTCGAGCTCGGCTCGAATTGGTTGAATAATTGGTTTTAGAGAGAAATATGCTATGCAATAATGATTATTCAGGCTCGATTGGGCTTGATGAAGGCTCGGGATCGAGCTCGAGCTCAGCTCGAATAGACTTGAGCTTGGTACCGGGCTCGAGATCGGCTCGTTTAGCATTTGAGCTCGAACTGAGCTCGATCCGATTTCAAGTAGCTCATCGAGCCCAACCTTTTGGTCTAGCCCTATGCGCGAAGCACCGCAACTGTCTAAGCTTCCTTTTCTTTTAAAAGAGAACACTTAGTGGTATGCGGTTGTTTTAAATATCATGTCATTCACATGATCAAAACACACGTACCAAAAAATTATATAAATTATACAATATATTTGAACTAGCGAACCCAAAAGGCATGCAATAAAAACTACAATTAATAAAAAAATAAAAATAAAAAATATTACATTATAAAACTAAATGAAAAATAGTGTAAACAAACTGAAAACAGTCATTAAAGTGAAAAAAAATTACACACACTAACTCAAAAAAGTAGTCACCTCCTAAAAACTTAAAAAACGGAGGACTGCTGCGACCGAGAAAAATGCCTGACCTTCGCAAGCTGAGAAAGAAGCAGGTTTTGTCGATACGGGTCACGGACGCAACCTAGTCCAGCCCAATATAAATAGGTGCTGAGAAAATTGAAATTGCAAGCAGACAGGATGCGGACCTTGAGTATGCGACCCATGAGAGAAATGACTAAACAGGCCCAAGTAGAAACTTTCAGCCCATCTGAACACGGCCCCAAGAAATTCTTTGGCTCCTCGGTGAGTTGCTTGTGACGTCACTCTCTCTAACCACTCTCTTTCAAAAAAAATTTTGAATTTTGAAATCCCCGAAATTCAAAAATCCATCGTAAGCCCCTGGAGTTTAAATTTTCATGGTTTAAAGTTTACGTGGCATCCACCGCAGTGTCTACCGGCTACGTGACCTCAGCGGTTGATGGCTACCTTTAACGGTTGCCCTAATGATTTCGGAATAACCATACAAACGACGATAAGCTTCGGACGACGACAAAGTAAAATACAAGTTTGGAGAGATAAGTGACAAACTCCACAAGTACAGGGATCGAGCCACCGTGCAATTTTCAGAAAAAAAAAAGAAAGTCTCACCTCTCACCTCGTGCTGATCGAGCTTGGACGTTTTCTCCACATGCCAAAAATAGCCGTGAACCTTGTCCACGTCAGCCACCCTTATTTTCTCTTTGGTATATTATTCACTGGCAGTTAAACATCTGGCACAGGCCATGGCTTGCACGCGCAACGGAAATTCACCCACGCCACAAGCATGGGGATCATGGAGCCATCGGTTTTTAGGAGCCCACAAGCAAGCGCTCACTAATTCCGAGGTAGCAAGCAACGAATGGTTGCTTTCTCCATGACAATTAGGGAAGGAAGGCAAGTTAAATATGAGTAGGTTTGAATTGTAATATTCAGTTCTTGGTATGATCAATGCATTGTATTATGCTAGGTGCGTAGAAATTGCTATATATGGTTGATTTTAATAGAGAGATCACAAAATAAATCGGCTTATGCTTTAGTTATTTCATTGTTCTGTTCTATTGTGTTTTAACCCATTTGCATGCACTGACTTTATTCCTTCCTATGATTTTATATCTGTTGGCTTTGTTTTTTGCCCTTTAATTCTGGCGATAATGTGCCTGCAAATCTATATACTTAGTAGTTTGCTCTCGGTTTATTTCTGCTCTATTTATTAAAAGTTGCCTTAACACATTGGCTCCATTTTCCCAGTTGATAATACAAACAGGAATAGAAACTGCGCATCACCATTAATGCTTGGGTTACTATGGATTTTTCATCATTTACGTGCTAGACTACCATTATTTCTAAAATCAATAGTGTGCCATGCTGTATGATAGATAGTCAGATTATACAAAGGATTGCTAATTGCGAAAATAGAGCAAGATTATGTGAGGGAAAAATTTTATTATATTTCTCATCTTGCACAGGTGTAGCTGAAGGAACAGTTAATTTTATTTCTACTGACTTTTTGAAGCGTGTATATACTCGGGTAGAAGCACTACACGGTACTGAAATTTAGTTGACCAAGCTGTATTGTTACTTAGTGTTTATCTTTAAATTAAATTGAAAGCATCAGACTAAAGGCTGGGCTCGACGGCGCGCCACGGGCGCGCTAACTCAGCTAGTAATAATAAATAATACATAATGGAGTTCTCCCCTCCCCCTCGCCACGTGTCCCATTTTCCTGGCTGTTTCGGCCACGTCTCCCCCAATTCGCTGGCCGTCGGATCCCGCGGGCGAGTCCATCCGACCGCCCAGGATGGCAAGGCTGACGTTTTTGCAAAAAAGTCCTTAAACTTTTTCGTAATCAACCCGCCGTCCACCCGGCTGTCCAGCCCAGACTCAGATGTGTTCGCATACAGGCCCCTCGAGGTCCTCATTTTGCACATAGGTCCTCGCGAGGGCATGCTCCCGTGGCCTTCGTCTCGCCACGTCGCTCTCCCTCCCCCCACCTTCTTCCTTGCCTGCGGCTGCCAGGCCCTGCCTCCACGGGGCCGCCAAGGCCACGCCTCCTCCACGCCCCACCCGCCCTCGGCTGCTTCGCCCCGGGGTGTCGGCCTCGCCGGCGCTGCCGGTCCTGCGCCCGCGCGCTCCGCCTCCTCCTCCAGTCCGCGCATGCCCCCGCTGCCGTCCGTCTTCTTCCACCGCGGCGCCTCTTCCAGGCCGCCGCCGTCCACCTCCTCCAGCACGCTACCCCGCCGCCGTTCAGAGCCCTCCCCCTCCCCGTGCGGTGGCGGCGTGGAGGCTTGCGGCGGTGCTGGCGCCGGTGCCTTCCAGATCTGCGCCTCCTACCTTTCTCCGATGGCGCCCAGCTTCCTCCCATGGCGGCGCCCTCTTCCGGTCGGTCGACTCAGCTCGACCGAACGGTGAAGGGAGGGCCGGTCCGGGAGAGCCCGAGCTGTGGGATCGAAGGGCTTCGCGTTGGCGCCAAGTTCCAGCCATGGCCATGAGGCCTAGCTGGGTTCGCTCCTCCCCCGGCTCCCGCTCACCCCGTCTTCTGCCATGAGGTGATCGGCTTCTTCAAGTCCACCTCTTCTTTTCTCCCCTCTCTACTGGTGAATCTTGCGGATTAGCCCCTAATCCCCAACCGGCGGGCGGCGGCGCCGGCTCCATCCGGGCTCCGGCACGGTGCCACTTCATCTCCCTAATGGGCAGCCGGCAGCGGCCACCTCGGCACCTCCACGGGCTGGGCGGCTGGCCGCACGCCCTTTACTCCTGTACTCGGACTCCACTTCTCCTGTTCGTAGCCCAAGTCCCTCGGTCCCCAATGGCCAATGGGCTCAACGCTAGCTCAATCCCCTAATGCCCATCCTTTTAGGACGCGGCGCTCTCCCCAGAACGTGGCGGAGAGGGAGAGGGACAGACTGGGAGGGGTGCCGCCTCCCTCCTCACCCCTTCCTCCGGTGCTGAACAGCAGCAGCAGCTAAATCAAATTAAGTCAAATGGGCCAGGAGGTTAATTACAAACGATGCTGTATATCCTATTGATGTGTGCCATGCAATCACATGTCAATAGAGAAAAATAGGACTGGTTAACGATCCATGTAATTTGGACAGTGATCCTCTCAGCTTGAATATTTAGCAGCCGTGGGCATACTTTTCAGGTGGTTTGACCTGTTTTTTTCTTCTTCTTTTTTGGTTAATGCAGAGCAGCAGATTTGCATCAAGAGATCGATGGAGGCAAATGCCCAGCAGTTTGAACTGGAGCCCAAGCTGAATTCCCTGATCAAAATGGATAGAAGAATCAATGCACAATCCGGCACACATCAAAATGGATAGAAGAATTAATTTGTGTTGATTTTTAGGTAATCACATTTGATTTTAGCAAATGTAGAGTTTAGGTAATCATTTGAATTTTCTAGAACACCCAATTACATATATGGCATTAAATCATGGAGTTGAAGGGGGTACAGTGTAGTTGGCACCTCCAAAAAAATTGGATCTGTTCTCATCATTTTGATATGTTTCCTGAATTAATTTGTGTTGATTGTTAGGTGATCATTTGATTTTAGCAAATGTAGAATTTATAAATTGAGGTGTTGAATACAAATGTCTTTGCCAACTCAATTTTTTAGACTACTTTTAATTTGCTGTTTGTTTTGAATTTTGTAGAACACCCAAGTGTCATATAGCTAAATGCATCCAACCTATAGTGTATAGCTAAATGCATCTAGCCTATAGTCGTATGGCTAAATGCATCCAACCTATAGTCACCTAAACCCGGCTAAATATGTAATTGGTTGTGTTTAGCATTGTTTATATATATGGCATTACTTTTTGTTCTTATGGATAGGAAAAGTTAGATGGCTATATTTTCTGTCGGTTGAATTTGATGGGATAACTACATGTATTTGTTTCCATGTTTGATTGATTTTGTTGAACGCTTGCAGACATACGGTTGCCCTGTTTATTTGGTTTAATGATCATCGTTATATTATGTTGTGGTGGTCTTTGCATTTGCTAAAAAAATAACTCAGTGTAATGCAAACTCGGCGGGCCATGGGCCCGCCTACTCAACTAGTATATAACAAACCTGACGGAAATGGCGAGTTCGCGGCTGGCCACGTCACCCGAAAAAACGATGGCTGTCCGATCGCGTTTCTAAACCAGATCCAGCCGTCCATCCGTAAATAGTGTATATAGACAATTCCTGCGGATATTCAAAACAACGTGGGCGGTTCGCCCGCCTGGCTATCAGCGTGCTCCTTCAACGCCGTGGCCTAGGTTCGATTACAGGCTCTCCCACGCGCGCTCATTTTTTTCTCATATGTGTTCTTCCTTTTGCTTTCGGTCTTCATGCAACCCTAGCCCTTTCTTGGTCTCTCTTCCACATCCCGTTGGCCACTGCCTTTCCGCTGCTGTTGTTCCGCCATCTCTTCCACCGCCCTCTCCTCTTCGCCTGCTCCGCCTTCTTCACTGCCGCTGCCTTCGCCTCCTCTTCCGCCCTCGGCGCCTCCTCTTCCGCGCTGTCCCTGTCAGGACCTGAAGGTAATTGACATACTCAGATACAAGTAGCAAGCAGTTTGGGTGAGAAAAGGAAAAATTTTGGGTGAGATAATAGTCGATTAGATGAGGAAGTAGGCCAATAATGGCTACAAGAGTTCAAATGTTTGGATCTGAGGATACAATTCCCTCAGATTCCCTCAAATAATATGCACACAGGTGTGGGAATCAAGCCAAAGCACTCGCAGGTGCGATAAGCATCAGCAAGATGTGATAAAAGCTACAGAGATTACGAGAATAGCCACAGTGATTACGAAAAGGAGTCAACGCCGTCCGTTGCCGCTTGATGAACCGGTACCTTGGGTTCTCCACCGTTGGATAATTGAAATGTTTCACTCCCCCTACCTGAACACACTCCTGTCTTCAGTGTCTTCTTCAGTGTATGCCGAGGCCTGCCATTTCCCCCTTCTTGAAGTCCAGACTTGCCCTCAAGTCTGGAATTGCGGAAAAACTTTCTGTATAAAGCTAGCATCCTCCCAAGTAGCTTGTTCGGGGGCCATGTTGAGCTACTGAATTTTCCATTGGACCACTGGAATATTGTTCCTTGGTATCATTCTTCTTTCTAAGACAGCCACTGGGTGCACCTTGATGTTGCCTTCAATATCCAGCAATGATAGATTGGGGTTTGGAATTGCCTTTGAACCCACATGCTTCTTCAACTAGCTGACATGAAACATAGGATGCATATGGCAGTTTTTAGGCAATAAAAAGTTTATAAGCTACTTGTCCAATCTTCTCCATCACTCTAAAAGGCCCATAAAATTTTGAGTGCATCTTTAAGGACCTTTGCAAGTTTAGAGATGTAAAACGGTAGGGTTGACATTTCAGATAGACCATGTCACTCACCTGGAACTGCCTTTCACTTCTTTTCTTGTCTGCAAAGTGCTTCATTCTTTCTTGAGCTTTGGTTAAGCTGTCGTTGATTACTTGGTGTGCCAACTGCCTTTCCTGGAATATATTTTGGCCTTCTGAAGACATATGATCAATGTCAATAACATCGTTTGGTTGCGGTGGTGGCATGCCATGTAGTACTTCAAATGAAGATTTTCCTAAGGAATTGTGGAAGGTTGTATTGTACCACCACTCTGCCATGGATAACCAACCGTTCCATCCTTTTGGCTTAGCAAAACTCATGCATCTGAGGTAGTTCTCTAAGCACTGATTTACCCTTTCACTCTACCCATTTGTTTGAGGATGGTATGCAGAACTAAACTTGAGTTTAACCTCTACTGCCTTGGAACATTTCTTGCCAAAGTAAGCTTGTAAAGATTCTGTCTCGGTCAGTAATGATGATAGAAGGAAATCCATGCAGTTTATAGACATTATCAATGAATTCAGTAGCTATTTTCTCCACTGTATAAGGGTCCTTCAGAGCTAAGAAATGAGCATAGTTACTAAATCAGTCAACAACCACTAGGACCATATTTTTGTTATGGGAAGTATGTAGGCCTTCAATGAAATCCATTGTCACTTGAGTCCATGCCATGCTAGGAATTGGTAAAGGCTGAAAAAGCCCAGGGTAAGGAACATTTCCCCCTTTGTTTAATTGACACATAGGACACTCCTTCACCCAAGTTGAAACTATTCTTTTCATCCCTAGCCAATAGAAGTACAATTTAAGGGCCTGTTTGGTTTGTTTCCCTCATGTGCCCTACCAAAAGTTGGTCATGCCAATGCAAATTGGTGAGCATTTGGTTGGCCTCCAAATTTTGGCTTGCCCGTACCAAAAATTGGCTCGCCAATGTTTTATAACGTGGATTCTTCCCAGGGCGCGGGCGAAGAAATTGCTCGCCAACGCATTGGCGCACCCGCAGCAGCAAAAAAGGAGACGTGGGATCCAACTGTAGCGATTCTGGTTGGCCGATGGCAGGAGACGTGGGACCAATTGCATGTCTGCATGCATGCAAAAACAGATCCTGCTGCTTTGTTTATTTTGCATGTAAAAAGCGATCCGGTTTGCAAATGCAATCCTTTGCATATTTGTAATGTTTTTATATTTTGATTTATATATCTATTTAAATGCTCTTTAGAATTTTTATTTTGTAATTGTTATGTTTTTTGTAGATTTCACAAAATAGTTGTGGGACCCAGTTATACTTAACTGAATTCCCCTGTGTTAACAGTACGTGTCCCAAGGATCAGTGCACGTACCCACAGTCAACAGACACATAGCATCAAACCAGAGTGCATTAACTAATTAAAGTACATATCAGAGTTTGCGGAAACGAAACATACATTAGTTCAGGGTAACAGGTCTTTGACTAATGTGCAACAAAAGTAAACCAAACTAGGTGGCCCACCAAGCCACAGGCACATGCTGATGGGGCAACCGCTAGTAGATCGGAGTATCCTCCTCGAACTCAGCATCGATGAACACGTCCTGCTCAGATCCGAAGTCCACACCTGCTCACGATAGGAACAACCCCGCATAAAACGCGAGGTTAGCATGTTACTGCTAGCAAGCCTCCTAGGAAGGGCCAGGCTAGGGCTCAACCTAAGAGGTTAATTAGGTTCATTTGCGGAAAGCATTTTACTAAATAGTTAAAGGCATGTTTAATGAAAACAATAATCATAATAGCATAAATTTCTCATGAATACTCTCAACAAATAAATGACTTGTACTCATGAACTCAGAGTGAAAGCCAGGTCATAGATGTTCACACTATGCCAAAAGTAACCAAAAGTAACCGGTCATAGATGTTCACACTATGACAAGTCTCATACTGTAAGTAACCAGAACTCAACCACGGCCCAAAGCCGGAGATACCAAACCCATGTCAAGTTAATTAGAGTGTAGCTACGTTGTAAAAAGTCACCAAGCCGTCCTTAACCTTGGGCAAGGCCATTCGAATGGTTTTTAACTCTGCAGAGTGTGTACACTTTACCCATAAGACACGACTCCTCCCCGTCGAGAGTCATCATGCCAAGACCTATCAGAAGATTAACCCTGAGCTTGCCATGGTTAGTACGAGATGTTCACACTGGTACCCCGGAGGCTTCGGCGATACCGGATGTTCACACGAGCATCCCAAAAGGGATCCCCCGGCTCTACACCGGCGAAGAAAAGCCCTGCAGGACCCCGGTACAAGGACCATGGAAATCTCAACATTACTCCCCATCTAGATCAGGCCTGTTCTATACCACGCTTGTGGTCGCACGGAAATTCTTGGTTGAACCCATTACAATCATCGGTCCTTAGACTCGGAGCGGCCACATATCACAAACCAAAAACCAAATACCATCCACCATGCCAACCATCGGCCGCTCCCGATCCCAATTATTAGTTGGTCAAATTTTTAATTAGGGTGAATGAACCAATAACCCACCAGAACCGCTTACCATCTCAAATGATCTCATCGATAAGCAATATCTGTACCAATAGTATCATCATCGTACCCATACCATCCCAAGCATGGCTAAGCACTAACCCTAAAATTATTTTGGTTATTAGATATACTATAGTCCTAGGGTTAGGGTTTTGCGGGTGGTTGCATGTCGAAAAGGTATTAACATGCAATGGGTACAACTAAGTTTAAATAACGCTCAGATAATTAATCTAGCAATTTTGAATTAAAAGTGCTAGTAAAACTAGGAGGTAGCTACGGGAGACTTGCCTGCGTCGGACGACGGATCGAGATACCCTGCAGCGTCAGACGGTTCTAACACTCCTTCAGCTCCTATACGCATGCACTCCACACAAAAGCACAATCCACCCATGCATAACAAAATAATACAAAATTCAGACAGAGAAATATATTTTTGGTGCAGCTATTAAATATAAATGCAACTCTATATGCATGCACATGAAATGATGACCATAGGGTGTTCTAGTAATTTTACTTGTGAAAACATTAATAAAAACAGTGGTATTTTATATTTTTATAAAATCTAGTACCACTTAAACTATTTTTGAGAATTTTTCCAAGAATTTTATAGTCCATTCACTATTTTTACCAAAATGATTTACCTTATTTGCAGTACAAATTAATTAGAAAAGCTATTTAAAATATAGAAAAACGAGCGGGCTGGCTCGGCGAGCGAACTGGGCCGCTACTGGGCCGAGCGCAGCCGACGACACCAAGCGCGCAGCGCGCGCGGAAGGCTAGCGCTGGGCCACTGACGGCGCGGGCCCACGGGGCAGAGAGACGGGGAAGCTACGGATCTGAGCCGTCCATCACCAATCAGACGGCGCGGCGCCATCTTCTTCCTCCGTCTGGGGCTCAGGCACGGGAGACAGGGGAGGGAGAGGCAGAGCAGGGGAGCGGCGAGGGGGCACGGCCTACCGGCGATTCGAGCCACGGGAGCTTGAATCCTTCGGGGAGGAGGGGGAGACGGGGTCTGTGAACCCCACGGAAGTCACGGCGGCGACGGAGAAGGGCCGAGGAGGCAGGGCGACAATGTCGAGCGGCGGCACGACTACGGCCTCCGGCGACGGCGATGCCTTCGGCCACTAGAGCTCCGATTGCTAGGGGTGAAACGAAGAGGAGGACGAAGCGGGCATGGCATGCGCGGAAGCTCACCGAGATACCCACCGAGGCTTCGCGGAACCGGTCGAACACCTTCGAGAACCGCGGCGTTCCGGCGATCTGGGGAAGAGAAAGGGGAAACGGAGGCCATGTTTAGCACGAGGGAGACGAGGCGAAGACCGCGGACATGATTTCGGGGGCGGATACTCACCGAGGCGGCGGGGAGATGAGCTCCCGAGTTCGGCGGCGACAATGGCGTCCGGCGGTGGACAAAACGGAGGAAAGGGAGGGAGATGCAGCTCGGGAGGGCTTTTATAGCCAAGGAGGAGTGGAGAGGAAGGCAACGAGGGCGCAGTCACGGGTCGAGGGCGGGCAGAGCTCGACGGCCACGCGGCGGCTGGTTTCGGCGAGAGGGAGGCAAAACGGGGCGCGGCGGAGGGTAAATTGGTTCTTACTAAGGAGAAGTTATTCTCATGCTCGCCTAGGCCTGACATATCATGTAGTCATATGAACTTGTGAACCTCGGACTTGGATTGGTTTCTGTTTACCAGTTTGGGCTTCCATTCGGCTAATTTACAAAGCCCTTTCATAGGTTTTCGTTTCTTTCACATGTGCATTGTTCGGGGTATCACTTTGTCACTAGGTTTCCTTGTTGATCATATTGACAAAAAGGGGGAGAATTTTGGGTGCAAAATGGTGCATGAATCAAGGGGGAGCAAGTTTGGTATTTTGGACAAAGGGTGCATTACATAATCTTTGTTTGTTTTCTTCCAAAACCCTTTATTTCAGTTTTTCAAAACTTCGCATTTTGGCCACATTCTTTGGTTTTGTCAACATGCTCATCAAGGGGGAGTTTGTGGAGTCTTGTGTGATGAGCATGTTGGGTAATTTGGTTTCCGGCATAAATTCTTTCAATATTGGCCAAAATTCATCAAATGTGTGCATGATCTCTAAGTGATTCGAAGCGAAGTTTTGTGCACTCCTTGGTATGGAGTTGTTCCCTAGGTTTAGTTTAAGGTTTGGCGAAGTCGCCGGTTTGTCGCACGATAGTTTCAGGTTTGGGCGTCCGGAGGCGTCAGATGGAGTCTAACTAATTTCACCAAGTTTAAATGCTAACCCCGGTCTTTTGATCGGTTCACGCTTTGTTTTTAGATATGTGTTTTGGTGGTTGTGGGTGCAGGTGATGGTCTCGGTGCAGGCGGCGCGGACAAGGCTTCGGTCAGGCGGGCTGGCGGCTCGGTTGGAGGTCGGGTGCGGAGTCCGTGGTGAGGAAGCTTATCGGGTCGGGCATGAGACGTTGCGGCATCCACGTTCGTACGAATGCTTCGAAGCGAAGGAATAGCTGGAGGTCGTTCGCTGCGCTTGGAGATTCGTGCGTGTGTAATAACCCGCGTGTTAGATGGGCTTGGCGGGTGGCCCAGGGTTAAGGCCCAAGTGTGGGCTTGTGTGGCTATATAAAGGACCCCAAGGGGTGCTTGGGGGGAGTCCCTTCCAGCCAAGTGTGTGTCTCTCATCCTCAAGTGTGAGAAGGAGAGAGTGGTTTCCCGGTTGTATTTCTTTCCATGAAATAAAACCGGCAGTTTGAAAAGTGTTTGTGCTTATTTTGTATTTGGTTTCTTTACAACTTGTTTGTTTGGCTCACCTCCTTCTCTATGCTTCTGATCCATGAAGTCTTGAGGGTGTTCATATGGTTCTACACCTCCCTTGCACCCTAGGATAGACTTGAGATCATGTTTTCCTTCAAGATGCAGATCTGTCCAGAACTTGTTCTTCGCACAGCAGTCAGTGTTTGATTTTTAGAAAAATCTAGAAAAAACCTTTTTGAGTGATTCTTATAGGATAAGGTGCGTGACTCATATATCTACCCACTATAAAAATTTGGAGTCCAGATCTTGCACCGTTTGGGAGCAGTGAGGTGAAAACCGAGCCCCAAACTTTCTGTTCCATGTTCTTGACAGCTCGTGGTATTTGATTTTTCATATTTTCTGTGGAAGGAGTTTTGAGGAGAGTTTTGGGGTAGTGCTTCAAGACTCACTGATTAATAGGGAGAAAAATTTCCAAAGATTGAAAAGCAACATAAACCCACCATCCCTCTGCTCCAATTGGAAACAAACCCTGGAGAATCTGTTTTTGCTTTCCAGAAAGCTACTTGTGATGTTTGAATTTTCATAATTTTTCTACATGGAGTTTTGAGGATCTTTTCAGCTGAGATGCTCATGACTCATTGTGAGATAGGGACGAAAATTTCCAAGAACTAAAGAGCAACAAAAAGCCACCATTCATCTCCTCCAAGTGAGAACAAATCTGCTTTTGTTTTTCTGAAAGTCACTTTGGTCATTTGGCATGGTTTCTTTTTCTAAAGCAAGATTTGAATTGATTCCTCACTTTTGGACACTTGACAACCAGAATTATGAGTGCAAAAATCCCCACATATTTCATGATTCCCATTCATGCATGCTAGGGGTACTCATGGTTGTCGAGTTGCTCTTATTTTGGGATGCCGGTGAATTCGGAAAGAACGGTCGTAAAAATTAGTGGCTCTCATTCACCCCCCTCTGTTCGTCGTGGTTAGTTTCACATGATAGAAGGGTTGCGAGGAGCTTCCGCGTGTGTGGAAGAACTCACGAACATATGTGGGTTTTGGCTCACCCTCCATCCGTGGTGAAGAGCTACCGAGTGGATAGAGCACGAGGGACGAGAGAGTCCCGGCCTTCCTTGGAAGGCTTGCTCAACGGAGACGTAGGCGCTTGCGCTGAACTTCGGGAAACAAATCGGTTTGCCCCTTGTCTCCATTTACCTTTCCGCTTGTGCATTGACTGCCTATGCGAGCCATCGAGCCGCCTATTTGCTAGCTTGCCTACTGTGAGATCAATACAACCGTGTTATTATCTTCCTCTTCCTAGCATTGCATAGGATCATCGGTAATTGGTTCCCTAAATTGCTAAGAACTTAACAACCCCGTGAGGGATTAAAATTGGAATTAGGGACCGATTCACCCCCCCCTCTCGGTCTTAGGTCCTTTCAATTGGTATCAGAGCAGGTTCTCTAGTTCTTGCTTTACCGCAATAGAGATGGCCGACGGGGGTAGTGTTGCTAGCAATAGGATCCCACTGTTCAATGGTAATCACTTTGCTTTTTGGAAGCTGCGTATGAAAGTCTATTTGCAGTCTATGGGACTAGATGTTTGAAAGGTCGTAGATGCACCTCTTGGCTTCACACTTGAAGCCGGCACAGCTCCCACACCTGAGCAAACCAAGTTGCTCGAGCTTGATGCCAAAGCAATGAATGCTTTATTCTGTGGCTTGTCTATGGATGTGTTCGATAGGGTTAGTAACCTCACAAATGCACATGATATATGGATCACACTCATAGAGATTCACGAGGGAACAACTTCTGTCAAGGAGGGTAAGCTAGTTCTTGCTAAGGAGAAATTTGACACACGGGCCCCACCCGACGCGCGGGGCCCTCGCCTGGTCTTCAGAGGGGGCTCGCCCATGCGCTCGCCTGGCGCGTGGGGCCCTCGTCTCGATACGCCGTGGGGCTCGCCCACACGCTGGGGTCTGAACGCCCGCCTGACGTGTGGGGCCCTCGCCCGGCGCCCTGAGGGGCTCGCCCACGCGCTGGGGCCTTGCTCGCCCGCCTGACGCGTGGGGCCCGCTCGATACGCCGTGGGGCTCGCCCACACGCTGGGGTCTGAACGCCCGCCTGACGTGTGGGGCCCTCGCCCGGCGCCCTGAGGGGCTCGCCCACGCGCTGGGGCCTTGCTCGCCCGCCTGACGCGTGGGGCCCGCTCGATACGCCGTGGGGCTCGCCCACACGCTGGGGTCTGAACGCCCGCCTGACGTGTGGGGCCCTCGCCCGGCGCCCTGAGGGGCTCGCCCACGCGCTGGGGCCTTGCTCGCCCGCCTGACGCGTGGGGCCCGCTCGATACGCCGTGGGGCTCGCCCACACGCTGGGGTCTGAACGCCCGCCTGACGTGTGGGGCCCTCGCCCGGCGCCCTGAGGGGCTCGCCCACGCGCTGGGGCCTTGCTCGCCCGCCTGACGCGTGGGGCCCGCTCGATACGCCGTGGGGCTCGCCCACACGCTGGGGTCTGAACGCCCGCCTGACGTGTGGGGCCCTCGCCCGGCGCCCTGAGGGGCTCGCCCACGCGCTGGGGCCTTGCTCGCCCGCCTGACGCGTGGGGCCCGCTCGATACGCCGTGGGGCTCGCCCACACGCTGGGGTCTGAACGCCCGCCTGACGTGTGGGGCCCTCGCCCGGCGCCCTGAGGGGCTCGCCCACGCGCTGGGGCCTTGCTCGCCCGCCTGACGCGTGGGGCCCGCTCGATACGCCGTGGGGCTCGCCCACACGCTGGGGTCTGAACGCCCGCCTGACGTGTGGGGCCCTCGCCCGGCGCCCTGAGGGGCTCGCCCACGCGCTGGGGCCTTGCTCGCCCGCCTGACGCGTGGGGCCCGCTTGATCTTCTCAGGACTCTTTGTACCCCGGTATTTATTACACCGACATGACTCATCAAACTTTACATCACAACTCTCCTCCACCTACCCAGTCCTCTCATTGAACATCCTAAAGGTTTGAGACCTTAAAGCATACCTGAGAAAGAAACATTCATCACAGCGGCTCTGAAACTTCCCCAGATGTTGTCTCTTCTTGTAGATGTACACTTTGCAGCCAAAAACTCTGAAATATGAGACATTGGGGTGTCTCCCAACAAGCAGCTCATAGGAAGTCTTCTTCAAAAGTCGATGTAGGTACAGTCGGTTGACACAATGACAGACAGTTTTGATTGCTTCTTCCTAGAACACATCAGAAATCCCATACTCATTCAGCATTGTTCTGGCCATCTCAATCAAAGTCTGGTTCTTCCTCTCAACCACGCCATTCTACTCTGGAGTATATGTGGCTGAAAACTGATGTGCAATTCCTAACTCATCACAGAAGCACTCAATGTTAGTGTTAGCAAACTTCGTTTCATTGTCACTTTTCACTTTCTTGATAGTGCAATCAAACTGGTTTTGAGCCTTTTTAGCAAACTTTTTAAAAACTTCACCAACAAGGGTCTTGTCGTGTAAACAAAAATACCCAAGTGTATCAAGAGAAATCATCCACGACAACCAAACAATATAAGTTTTCCCCAATGCTCACATAAGAAGTCGGCCCAAACAAATCCATATGAAGAAGTTCCAAGGGGCGAGAAGTGGACATGATACTCTTTGTTGGATGTGAGTTTGCAACCTGCTTGCCCGCTTGACAGGCGCTGCACAATTTATCTTTCTCAAACACCACATCCTGAACACCAAGAACCAAATTATTTTTAAGGATCTTTTTCAAGTTGGCCATGCCTACATGCCCAAGATGCATATGCCAAAGCTAACCAAGGGAGACTTTAGCTACCAGGCACGTCAAGACAAATGAGGCATCAGAATTGAAGTTCACAAGAAACAAGTTTTGAAATTGAAAGCCCTTGAACACCAAATTTCCTTTTTCATCAAAAACCGACATGCCAAGAGAAGTGAAGTGACAATGGAAACCCAGGTCACACATCTGGGCCACGGAGAGCAGGTTATAATTGAGTGACTCAACCAACAGGACATTCTCAATTGAAAGATCGTTAAAGATAGCTACCTGTCTTGTACCGAAGACCTTGCTTTTGCTGTCGTCTCCGAATGTGACCTTCTTTGGAAAGTTTCCTTCTTTCCCCAATGAGGTGAACAACCGAGGATTGCCGGTCATATGCTGAGTGCAGCCGCTGTCGATGACCCAATGGCGACCTCTACTCCTGTAGTTCACCTGTCACAAGAGAGAGAATCATTTTTGTGACTCAGGAACCCACACAATGGGTCCTCGAGGGTTAGCCTTCACACTTCCAACGGCAAAAGAGTCCATTAGGAATGACTTAAGCACCCACATTTGCTTCTTGTGCTCATTCTTTCCAGCTAGTCCTATGAATCTAGCAGACACCTTCCTATACTCATCCTTTTTGAGCAAGTAATCACCCACTACAACATTAGCCTTCCTAACATACACCTGCCTAAACTTAGGTTGTGGTGTGTGATTGTTGTAGCAAGGAGTCCAGTCATGTATCCTAGGAGGGAATTGCCTACCAAAGTTGTTGTGTCTTGGAGGTGGACCATGCCAAGTGTATTGTCTAGGAGGGAACTATCTAGCAAAGTTGTTGTGTTTTGGAGGAGGACCGTGCCAAGTGTATTGCTTAGCAGAGTTATTGTGTCTAGCAGGAGGACCTTGCCAAGTGTGTGCTCCAGAGTGACTCCTAGAGTTATGGTGCCTAGTGTGCCAGTTGTTTATGTGCCAGTTGTTGTGATATTGATAAGCATGATGAGAGTTTTGCCTCTTGGCAGATGCTCGAGGACTACTCTTTCTCTTTCTCCTCTTGGACTTCTCTTCAAGAATGAATCCCAAGCCACCCTTTTTGGTATGGTTTCTTTGGTCCTTGAGCACCTTATCCAGGGCAAGACACCCCTCATACCACTTCCCAAGCCCTTTATCAAACTTCTCAAGCCTAGCCTTAAGCTCAGAATTTTCAATAGCAAGTTCTCTAGCAGCTAAATCATTCACACAATTGTCGAGATCGCAAACAGAAGAATTGCTAGTAGAACCATTAGAGCTAGAAGCAATCATAGTCACATCAATCAAGTCATCACAACTAGTGAAGGAATCAATCTTAGCGGGAGCAACAGTTATGGCAGAAGCATCATTCAAGTCATCACAAGATATGGCAACAGGTAACTTCTCAAAAGCTACATTTTTAGCAAGGAGCACTTCATGATCATGCTGAATACTATGATGCACATACATTAAATCATCTATTAAATCTTGCAAGGCATCACTCTCAGATTCAAGCACATTGCATCTTTTATCTACATCACGATGCGATCCTAGCAACATGTCATGATTATTCTCTAAGGTGTTGTATATATCAGTCAAAACATCAAGAGAGTTTTTCAAAATTTTGCATCTCAAGTCTTGTTTTGCAAGTAGAGGGACATCTCTTCAATGAATTCAAGACACTCAGCACGAGTGGGTTCATGATCAGAGTCACTTACCTCTTCATCGGGGAGAGCCATAAGGCATCTTGGAGGGAAAGCAGGAGTTGGTGAAGCCATCTCAATATCAGACTCCCACCCATCATCATCGGGGAGAGCCGTGGGACACCTTGAAGGAAAGGCTGGAGGTGGTGGCACGGACTCAGCTATAGCCACTCTAACAAGACCCTTGTTCTTGGAGTCTTCATCATCACCCGAGCCTTCCATGGACCCACTTGAGCTATCGTCCGTGACCCATTCACCAACGAAGGTTTGCCTCTTGCCCTTATTAGTGAACCTCTTGAATCCGGACTTGAAAGCGGTCCTTTTCTTCTCCTTGTCCTTGTGTCTTGGCTTCTCATCCTCATTACTCCCCTTGTCCTTCCCTTTAGCCTTGCCCTTGGTCTTCTTGTTGGGACAGTCTGAGGCAATGTGACCTCGTTCATTGCACCCATATCATCCGATTAATGCAAGAGCACTCTTGTTCTGAAAGTCACTTAAGCTCCACTTCTTCTTGCCAAAGAACTTCCTGGCTTGCCTCATGAACAGGGATAGATCCTCAACATCAATGTCACCTCGACTTGTGTCGTCTTGATCATCGGCAGAGCTGGTTCTTGTGCCACTTGCCTTGAGAGCAATCACCTTGTCCTTCTTTGGAGCTATGGAGTCTTCTGATTTGTTGATCAGCATCTCATGGGCTGACAGCCTCCCCAATAGTGCTGTGGGGGTGAGAGTCTTCAGATCACCAATATTGGATAGATATGTGATGATGTCCATGTACTCAGCCCTTGGTAGGACCCTGATCATCTTCCTGCACACATCAATATCTAAAACAGGAGAGCCGAGCCCCTTGAGCTCTTTGACAATGGGGTTAAGGTGAGTAAACATGTCATTAGCATTTTCATTAGGCAATATTTTAAGCTGATCAAATCTCTCCTTTACTACCACTAGCTTCTCTTCCTTAACATCACTAGTACCCTCATGTATTTCAATCAGAGTAGATCAAATAGAGTTTGCGGAAGTAAGGTTGCTAACTCGATCAAAGACCTCCATACTCAACGCAGAGTATATGGCATTGATCGCCTTAGCATCAACATCTAGCTTCTTAATTTGCTCAGCTGTGGGACCAACTTTCTCATCAATCTCCAAGCCTAGAGGTAACTCAGCAACCTTCCACATCTCATAACCTAGCGACTGGAGACAAGCTCTCATGCGGGTTTTCTAGTAGGGAAAGTTAGTGCCAGTGAACAGAGGGATCCTATTAGAACCTACACTACCCCCATCTGAAGCCATCTCTACGCGGTTAAGCAAAACTAGAGAACCTGCTTTGATACCAATTGAAGAGATCTAAAGCCAAGAGGGGGGTGAATTGGACTAAAAATTAAATCTTTTTTTTCTTGACGATTAAGTAAGTTAAGTGACCCAAGCTAACGACCAAGTCCTACGCTAGCGGAAGCAACGATTGGCACGAAGGCACGACACAAGCTCAAATCTATCACACGCACAAGCACAAGTGGCACTAGACAATCTCGAAGGATTGCACAACACAAGCACAAGTGCGGAATAGTAATGTGGAAAGCAAGTGCGGAAGGTAAAAGGGAGACACCGAGTTTTTCCCGAGGTTCGGAGACAAACTCCTACTCCCCGTTGAGGATAGCCTTCGACACACGAAGACCGGGTCCCTCTCGATCCTATGCCTCAATCCACTTGTGGTAGCTCCTTTACCGACACACAGCCGAGGCGAGCTCCAAACCCCTCACAGGTAGTAATTTCTTCCACAAGCGGAAGCCCTCACACCGCGGCACCGACACACGGCACCGACCCCCGACACACGGAGGATTTCACCCGACACACGAGAACGGCTCCGACACACGGAGACCCTCGACACACGGAGGCAAGCACCACCACCGACACACGGTGGCGGTCACCGACATACGGTGGACTTTCCAGCTCCGACACAAGGAGAAACCCCCGACACACAGAGGATGAAGATGAACGCAACGGAGGCTTAATGTAGAACGGCTCGTCGATGATCTCCTTCCGACGGTGAAGTCCCAAAGGGCACAAGACCGCGGAGACCACTCACCTCACCACACCTCTCACCCTCATGGACACCCTAGGCCTTGGTCTCCATGGGAGAGGCTCACACTTTGGGGATGGATGGAGAGGAGGTAGGGGATGCACACCTTCTTCTTCTCCTCTTCTTCTCCCTCTCTCTCACTCCTCCCTCTCTCAAGCACTCATGGAGGCCCTAGGAGGAGCACCACCATGGGAGAGACCACTCAAGGATGGGGATGGCTATGGGTGGCTGTAAATAAGGCTCTCTCACCTTCCCCCCGAGCAGATAAGGTCCTTATATAGCCCCTCGTGAAACCCTAGCTCGGATAGACAGATGGACGGCTCAGATTCGATCAAATCGAGCACAGATAGCCTTCACCGAACGCATCCGGTCGTTCACCGGATGCTTCCGGTGGACGGATTTACACCCAGCCGAGCGGACGCTCCCTTGGAACCTAGGGTTCGGAACTGCCACCGGACCCGTCCGATGGAGCACTTCCGCCGCCACACCGCCACTGGAACTTAGGTTTTACACCTACCACCGGACGTGTCTGGTGGCTCACGGGACGCGTCCGGTGACCCTAAATCAGCCTGACCGCCAACAAAGGCTTCGGGAGGATTTCTGCTGAAATAATTCACACCACCGGACGCGTCCGGTGGCGCACTAGGACACCCTCTCAAATCTCTCTCTCTCTCGTCTCTCTCGCGCGGCTAAGGCTTAGGGATTTTGGTATCTTTGGACTTTTATCAACTTGTGGACTTGGTGGGAACTTCGGAAGGCTTAGGCGGGATGGTTTCACACCAGATAAAAAATATCTGGCTTTGGGAACTTGGAGGCTACGAAACACCCGAACAGCGGGAAAGCGATCCCGGAATCTTCCGGGCGCTTTCGGGAACTTGGGCGCTAAGACTTCGACTCTAAAGCGGTAACCCAGAACCCAGACCACTCTCGAACACTCCGAAAGCACGGGTTACAACAAGGGACTCAGCTAGTGCTCTGTGGGACCCTGCAACCAGAGAGAAGACTTGCACCGACGCCTAGATCACACCAACACGCACACAAGATAAATAGAGAAAATGTGAAATAAAGTCCTTAATCTGGTGGCTCCAGCTTGACGGCTTGTCATCAATCTCCAAAACCAAATGCCATGGGGTCCATGGACTTACACCCGTAAAACTAGGCTGGTATATTAATTAGTGGAGATTCGTAAATAGGATATCTTTAACCGCTGCGTTCCTCGGCAACGGCGCCAGAAAACTTGTTGGCGATTCTTACGCACGACAGAATTAATCCGCAAGCGGACGGATATCGTGGTAGTTTTCACCCAGGAGTATTCCAAGGTATCATATTTATCCTCAGGGAACAAGGGAAAAAATATCTCTATCGTTATAATGTATATCTCCACTGATTAAGATACCAACCTAGGTAACGGGGGTAAGGATAATGATAATACAATATATCCAGCGACACACATAGGAGTATAAAAGATAAATTAAGTAGACTAGATAGTTGGGAGGACAACAAGAAGAGTATAAAGTTCCTTAATCAAGTTCATTCAATTTATCAAGCTTGAGCTAGCAAATATGAGTTGAAGGTTTGTTTCAAGAACTCCTCGGAGCTCTATCGATCCACTGTTACCCGCTATCAGTTAAGAACTCCGGATAACTATGGTCACCTCCGATTGGGCCCTACTGGTCCAATTCCTAACGCTGTGGATTATGCAAGAGATAACCCGAATGATAGGGCTGTCATCACCTACCACCTATCACAAAGTACGTTGGAATGGGTGTAAACCAAGTCAGAACTAGTCTCAGACACCACGTCTGCTACTAGAGCCGATCACTCCCTCCCGGATCCTAGGAAGGCGATCCAAGTTCAATACTTAGGCTAAACTAAGGATATGAGAATGAACCCAGACTCGAAACCAGATGAACTTAAACAATGCTCTAATGATCCACACTCTCACTTAATGCGGAAAGTAAATACTCAGCTTGTATAAAGAAAGAAACTTATATATTATTACTCAAGTCTTACAAAAGGAAAAGGATACAAGAGCTATTACCCGAATTCCTGAAGACAATTCCGGAACTCCGAGCTTCAGCTCGACTCAACTCTAACTCCCAAACTACTAATACTACAAGTGACAAAGTGAACTCCAAAGTGGTGTGTGTGTGTGTGTGTGTGTGTGTGTGTTACAAAGTGAGCTGATGGGTCCTTTTATAGCCAACCGCAGCCAATGGGAGGTTGCCACGATAGGGGACACGTGTCATCTCCACACCAGCCAAAGGGGAACCCGAGGAGGGAATCCGAAGAGGTTGGCCGACCCACCTTCGGCACCTCCCAGCCCTCCATTTCTCATAGGATGCTTCAATTGTGGTGTAGATCTTCTCCCAAAGTCGGTTTTGACGGTTGGAGCCGTTAAAAGCTCCTTCCATGTGCCCCCATGGATCCTCCTCAAAGCAATCTTGGCCTCTAGATCAAACCGTCTTAAATGGATGGCGTGGATGACTTGCATTTGTGCTTCTTTGATCACCGGAGGAAACACAGCTGAGTTGGCCAAAGGGGGTCGGTCGGTCGACCTAGGTTGGGTCGGCGGCCCGGCTCTTTTGGCTGATTCAGCTCCATTTTTTCCAATTTGCTCCTGAAGACATAAATTCATCAAAACTTATGGAAATTTATTAGTTTAAATAATTTTACTACATAAACTTTGATTTCCCCCAATTTACCAGAATGTTGGCATATAATTTTGGATTTTAAGGACCGCCAACACCGCGTGGTGCCTGAGCTTTTGCTGGTTGGTTGTGGAGCGTTGCAGGGCTTGCTCACGTGTTCTTTCCAGGAGGTCGAGCTCGAGTAGATGTTCATCTTCTTGGTTGGTGTTGTGGAATGCTGTGATTCGGGGTGAACCGAGAACTATGTCAGCCGGTAGGATGGCCTCTGCACCGTAGTCGAGCTGAAAGGGAGTCTCTTCCGTAGCCCGGCTAGAAGTAGTGCGAACGGGCCATAGGATGGAATCAAGCTCATCCACCCAGCCGCGCCCGGCTTCTTTGAGGTTTTCATTTACCCATCGCTTAATACCTTGGAGAATCTAGCTGTTGGCTCTCTCTACTGCCCCGTTGCTCTGCGGGTGGCCCACGGAAGCGAAGCAGACTTGAGTGCCTACTTCCTCACAGTACTCCCAGAAGAGCTCACTCGTAAACTGTGTACCGTTATCTGTGATGAGGCGGATAGGGACTCCAAACCGGTTAATGAGGTTTCCCCGAAAGAATCGCCTCACGGCCTCAGCTGTGATGGATGATACAGCCAAGGCTTCGATCCATTTGGTAAAAGTATCGATGGCTACGAAGTGGTATTCGCAACCACGTTCTCCCCTGGGGAAAGGACCGAGGATGTCGACCCCCCAGGTAGAGAAAGACCAAGAGATTGGAATTGTTTGGAGGGCCTGTGCGGGTAGGTGAGTTTGCCGGGTGTGAAACTGGCACGACTTACAATGTGTGACAAGATCACAGGTGTCTTGTAGCACCGTGGGCCATTAATAACCCATCCAGAAAGCTTTACCAACCAGGGTCTTGTGAGAGAAATGAGCCCCACACATGCCTTTGTGCACATCTTCCAGGAGGAACTTGCCTTCGTCCCGGTTGATTCATTTGGTCAGGATACCTAGAGCACCTTTACGGTAGAGAGTGCCATCCACCAGGCGGTAGAGAGAGGCTCTCCTTGCCAGCCGAGAACGCTGGGCCGGCTCTTGAGGCAATGTCCCATGCGCCAGATACCGATTGAATGGTGTCATCCGGTTAGGTGCTTGCTCCAAGACGGAAACGCTACAGGGTGATTCCTTTGCCTCGTCCGGAGAAGTGATTGAAGCTTTGTATAGGTGCTCGACGATCACTCCTGCCAGAGCAGGCGACCTTCAGGAACCGATCTTAGAGAATTGATCAGCCAAGGCATTGTCTTTCCTTAGTGCGTAGAGAACTTCGAAGTGCGTGAAGTGGTTCACTAGCTTCCTCACTTTAGCCAGGTAACTCGCCATTGAAGTATCGGAGCACTGATACTCCTTGTTAACCTGCTGGACAACGAGTTGAGAATCTCCTCTTACCGTGAGGCGTTTGATGCTCAGAGAGTGGCATGCTCTCAGCCTAGCAAGGAGAGCTTCATACTCCGTGACGTTGTTGTTGCCGGGAACTGTAAACAGATGGCGTACTGCAGGGTTTCGCCCATTGGTGAGGTCAAGGCCACTCCAGCACCCGAGCGATTGTAAGCGCAAGAGCCATCGAAATGCATCGTCCACCTTTCATCTGAGTTGTCGGACTCTTCTAGATCAGACTGCTTCGGGTTAGTCCATTCAACCAGGAAATCCGCCAAGGCCTGAAACTTGGTTGCTTTGCGCGCCATGAACTGGATATCGAATTCCATGAGCTCAATGGACCACTTGGCTACCCGGCTAGTGGCTTCTTGGTTTCGAAGAATGTCACCAAGTGGATATGTGGCGGGAATAATGATCTTATGCGCCTGGAAGTAGTGTGTGAGTTACCTAGAGGACATGAGAAGTGCGTAAAGCAGCTTATGGGCCGTCGGGTAACGCTCCTTAGGCCCATGGAGCACCTCACTGACGTAGTATATTGGCCGCTGGACGCTGTCTCTCTCCACCACCAGAACTGTGCTCACCACCTGGGGCACTGCTGCTAAGTACAGCAAGAGATCCTATCTAGGGCGGGGTGTCGTTAGGATGAGTGGGTTTCACAGGTAGCTTTTCAAGCGCTCAAATGACTTAACTAGCTTCTTCCGCCCAGTTGAAACAATCGTGTTTGCGAAGCGCCTTGAAAAAGGTAGGCCTCTCTCACCTAACCGAAAAATAAAGCGGCTTAGAGCGGCCATACGTCCGGTTAGGGCTTGGACCTGTTTAACGCTAGTTGGAGGTTGCAGTTTGCGATGGCCTCGATTTTCTCAGGGTTAGGTCCAATACCAAGGGAACCGATCACATATCTGAGCAACATCCCAGAATGCACACCAAAGTTGCACTTCTCGGGGTTTAGTTTGATTTTATTCTTTTGAATATTACAGAAAGTCTCTTCCAGATCTTGAATATGATCGCACTCGTTCTTACTTTTAACAACAATGTCGTCAACATAAACCTCTAGGTTTCATCTGATCTGATCGGGAAAGGTTGCTTGCATCAGGCGTTAAAAAGTTGTCCGGCGTTGCGCAGACCAAACGACATGGTCGTGTAACAGAATATGCCGTAGGGCGTAATGAAGGTGGTTTTCTCTTCATCTTCAGGCGCCAAGCTTATCTGATGGTACCAGGAGTAGGCATCAAGAAAGCTCATCAACCTGGCTTCCGCCGTGGCATCTACTAGCTGGTCGATGTGAGTCAGCGGGAAATTATCCTTTGGGCATGCAGCGTTGAGGCTAGTGTGATCGACGCATATGCGCCACTTGCCCTCCCTTCTTTTGGACAAATACCGGGTTGGCTAGCCACTCGATGTGTTGCACCGGGCGGATAAAACCAGCTTTGAGGAGCTTCTCGAGGTGCTCCTTTATGATGCCCAGTTTGAAACTGATGAACTTCCGAAGCTTCTGTTTGACAGGTGTTTTGTTAGGCCGGATCGTCAGCTTGTGCTCAATCATCTCCCTTGGGACTCCAAGCATGTCGAACAGTTCCTAGACGAACACATCTGCGTTTACCCAGAGGAAAGTGATGAGCTCGAGTTCGTATTTGGGGTCCAGGGCAGTCCCCAAATGAACTTTCTAATCAGGGGCCTCCCCGAAGAGAGGGACCTCCTTGGTTTCTCCACCCGGCTGCAAGGCAGACTTGGGTCGGGTGGCGCTGTTGCTCGTCCGTATCCGGGCAGTGCTGCGGCAGTTACCTGGCTAGGTCAAGCACACGGTCATTGCAGTCGAGGGAATTTGTAGTTTTCTTTGACCGCAATGGGTCCTTTCAGGCCAGGAAGCTTTAAGCACTGATAGCCGTGGTGGACCACCGCCATGAACTTGGCGATGGAGGGTCGTTCGAGGATGATGTTGTATGCCATAGGGACCTCGACCACATCAATGGTGATCATCTCGGTGCGGAAGTTCTTTTGTTCATCGAAAGTCAGCGGGAGCACGATTTGGCTGATAGGGCTAACCGTCTGTCCAGGTACTATTCCAAAAAATGGGATGGAGATATTCTTCATCTTGGAGCGAGGAACCTGTATCTCGTCCAAGGCCGTCACTGAGATGATGTCTAGAGCGCTCCCACCATCGATAAGCACCCGGGCAACGGCGGCGCTGCTTATGGTGGACGGCACAACTAGGGGAGCTTCTGCGCCTTGACCATTCCCAAAGGGTAGTCATCCATGGAGAAGGTCAGCTCGCAGTCAACCCATTTGGGCTGGCTCGGCTGAGGCTCACCTTTTTCGATCCTAAAGATCTCCCGGGCAGCTTCTTTGAGTTCTCGACGCGAAGAGTATGCCGAAGAGCCTCCCACGATAATGTTCACGTGGCAAGCAGGCTCCTGGTATTCATCCGGGGCATTGTCATCCCGAGTAGTCCTCATCATGATATATTCATAAAGAATAGCCTAGGCTAGTGGGTTGTTCATTGAACAGTGTAATTTTTCGAAAATAGTTATTCTCATGCTGGCCTAGGCCTGACATGCCTCCGGGATCCTTAGAGGCAGCCTTCGTTGAGAGAACCAGGGGCGCGTCGTCTCCGGTGTGGGAGGACACAGTGATCGGGCTTGGGGGGAGGCCGCACGCAACGTTGCCGAAGACGGCACAGGAAGGAGCAGGAACAGCGCCGATTCGGCACGGGGACGGCGGATCCGGCATCCTTATAGGCGGTCGTCGCCGAGAGGAGGAGGGGCATGTCGTCTCTGGCGTGGGAAGAGAAGGCGGCCGGGCTTGGGGGCAACGGCTCCAGGAGGAACGGAGGCCATGGCGACACCGCGCCTATCCACTTCCCTAGAGAGAAGGCGACGTTGGTGATGGCGCAGAGGAGGCGGCACCGGAGGCCGCGGCAGCGGGGGCTTGGAGGAGGAGGACACGGAGGGAAGCGGGGAAGCGGAGGGCGGTGGCGAGGACTGCGTGGTCCTCGTGGGGGGGGGGCTGGAGGCATCGGGTGGGGACAGGAGGCGACGTGGGCTGTGGAGGGCCATGGGAACCACCGCTTGCCTGGAGCCACCGGATGATGATCAGGTGGGATTTGGCATCGAAAGCAGGACTGTTCGATCACGATCGGACGGCAACGTTGAGTGGCATTGGCCATAAATAACGCGACCAACAGGCCCGATCCGCGGAGGCTGCTGAGACCGCTGCAGAGGATGCTCCTGAGGGCGACAAACGTCAAACACGAGCGCTCAGGTATGCCACGTGTCGGTAGGGGCTGCCCTCAACTCATTTGTAGCTATAGATGATTCATGTACATTTACGATTCTCACATGAGTCATATGTATATCGAAGAATAAGAGGTGTTTATGGAGGGACTGCTGGAACGAAGGAATCTTTTAGAGTGTAGTATAAATTATGAAGGAAATTTGGAGGGATATGGAGTATAGTGTTTTGGAGGGGCTGCTGGGTTTGCTCTAACAATGCTAGCTGGCCAGTAGTGAAGGAGGTGTTTATGATTCATATCCCTGGTTGGTAGAAATCAATCTTCTAGGTTGAAAGTTCAGAAAAACTGAACGCTCCACGATTGATCAATCCTTTCACCCATACTGTTTCGCTGATAGGCTCCGTCCATTCTAAATTATAAGTCACGGTTGATTTTTGGACATGTCTTTTGACCATTCGTTTTATCCAAAAAAAATTATGTAAATATTATTTATTTTGTTGTGATTTGTTTTATCATTAAAAGTTCTTTAAGCATAACTTATATTTTTGCATATTTGCACTAATTTTTTGAAAATGACAAATAGCCAAATGACATATCCAAAAGTCAACAGTGACTTATAATTTGGAACGGAGGGAGTAAAATATAAAACCATATAATTATGTGCATCATCATGTAGCAGTTTGAATTTATATTAGTAAAACATGTTGGAAGTCATCAGGTCCATAATTGTATGATTAATCAAGCTACGAAATGTAACATCTAACAAAGATGATACATGGGGTTGAAATCAAGCAAGTCCTTGTACGAAAATGAAACATACGTTTTTTACATTGACAAATATTGGTTTTATACTATTTAAACTTGCAGTGTATGACTAACTAGTTCTATAATCAAGCCAACGAAATACATAAAAAATTGGCGAATTTCAACATTGAAGCAATCAATGAGTATGTGTGATGAGAAATTCTTCACAATGGGATCCCGTTCGGACGCAATCCAGACGGGATCGCTACAGGACAAGCTTCTCCCTTTTCCCGCGCATGCTGCAGAGGAGGAAGAAGGAGAGAGGAGGGAGGAGGGAGCCTACCTCGCCGCCGTCGAGCTCATCGGAGACGACTTTGCCTCCGGCGGTTCGGGGGGGGGAGGGGGGGTTGGGTTGGGTTGGGGATTTTTGTGTCCTGGGGTTTAGAGGGAGGTTGGAGAGGTGGCGGCACGGCGGTGAGTCAGGTTCGTCAGGGCGGCGGCGGAGGCGGCGGTGGCGCCGCCGGAGCCAGGGGAGGGGGAAGATGTTGGCCGGCGGTGGAGGGGGGATAGCACTGGCGGCGAGGTTAGGGTGGGCGGGGGCAACACGGTGGCAGGAGGTTGGGACGGCAGAGCGGCCGGGACGGAGGAAGAAGGCGGCGGGGTAGGCGGAGCGAGGCGCGCGGAGCGGAGGGAATGCGCGAGATGGGAGAGGGAGCGAGCGAGCGAGTGGGGAGGCGGAGGAAGCGAGGGAGCGACAAGCGGGCCTATCCCGTTGGGTTGGGCCCCGACGGGAGTCCGTGGCCTAGTTGTACCCATGTGTGATTAGAGCGATTTTGTGTCGGCTTGAGTTTTTTTTCCCGCATTCTTCCATTTAGGCTTCGCTAGAGCAGTACTGTAAATGAATAGTATGGTCGACGAGGCTACTAAATGGGGGCAGGGTGTGATTATTTGCCCGTGGTACCTTATTTTATACACGATAGTACTGCTTCTGCACTGAACATAACAATTCGCTGAAATGTGAAAAAAAAAAACAACCCATGCTAATGTATGCACATGCCTGGCTTATTGGTGCTCCTACCCGCCAGTCTAGTATGACCGGAATTTGCACACTGGTCATACCGTCCTTCGATGACAGTTCTCCAAAATCTGGAAGCCCAATTCCAAAATCTAGAGTTGTATATCAAAAAGTTACCGGAATCTGTGACTCTGTGTTCTATATATTACTATATCGTCCAGATTGCAGCAAGTTACCCAGACCATATGCTGAGTTGATATACATACTTAAGGTTAGCTTAATTAACTAAAAAATATTTCAACTGCCTCTAGGCACCACACACCCCGTACCTCTTGACTCTAATCCACATATCTTAACCACCTCACCCATTCATCCTTGCTAACATATATAGAACATGTATACCATTTAATCTTTGTTTTACAAACCTTTAAGTAACTTTTTGACTATGTAAATGACATTAAATCAAAAAACTTCTAACTACAAAGTTGTAGACCTTCTTGAGAGATACAATTTTCATGTAAATATTGTTTCAATCTGACTTTGTTTGAATAAGTTATAATTTTTAAACTTGTAATGAATGTTTAAGCATCTATATTGCTTAAAATAAAAAAGATATCAATTATAAATTGCAGATCTTTTCAAGGCCTACAATCTATATATAAAGTTTCATTTCTTCTAAGCTCATATGAATAAATTATAAAATTTCAAAGGGACAAGAACAACCAGTGATAATACCCTATCACTAGCGATTCGGTCACTATCATTGGCGTTTGGTTACGGAACCGGCAGTGAAAGTGTCACTAGCGATTTTTCAATAGAACCGCCATTGATAGGATACTATTGCTGGCAATTCCTGATTCATGAGTATTGCTGGAGGGTTTTTGCGATGCGGGGTGCTGAGGGCTGTATCACTTACATTTCAAACAAAAAAGTCAGCCATGAGAGCCAAGGATAATCTTTTTCTTATAGTAGTGATAGGCTTTAATTTTCATGTTTTCTCACTTTCTAAGGGATATGTTGCCTGGCTCCCTATCTATCTTTTTGTATATGTACATAATTTTTTCCCCTTACCTTCTTAATATATTTAAGCCAGCTCATCGGATCTTTCGAAACAATATACATCTAACAAATCTAACAAATAGTGGAAAAAAAGCACCGTAGTACCCTGTTTTCATAGGCTGAGGTTATTTACTGAAAAGCTAAAACCTTCTATAAGAGGCCTGAAGGCCGTTCCACTTTGTAAGAAATGTTTTAAAGGGAAAATTAGATAGATGCCACCGTTCAATGTCACATTTTAAAAAATGTCAATCCATGTGTCAATGACACGTTGGTCCCGGTTCCACATGTCATAGATACCCCAGTAGTATTTTTCAAAACTAGAAATTAAGGGGTGATATCTAACCAAAACACCCTTTAAACGTTGAGAAACGGCTTCAATATTAAAGAAATGGTTTAACAAGCCAAAACACTGGCCCTAATCAAATATTACTATCAACTCAACATTGCAGGCAAGGTTCTGTTTAGTTCTCAAAAAATTGCCCGCAGAAACTACTTTCAGATAGAAAATATTTTGGACATCAAGCACCATATATAGTCTATCTTGTCACAAAATATCAAATGCATCTGATTCATAGTTGTCTTGTCATTTGTGACGTACCGCAAGGGAGTGTAAGTCGGCAGAATCTGATTGTCCAAACTACTATATTTTCCTGCATAGTATATATTGCAAAAAAATAACAGAGAAGAAGGCAGGAGCTTTTTAGACCAGGAGAAAGCAGTCATTAAGTTAAAGAGCGGCAACCTTCGGCCCAAAACCACCAAGGATAAGGTGCTTTGTAAACAAACAAAGGTGACCATGCTTCTCTGCTCGCCGTTGTGGTGAAGGATGCAAAAACGCCGATGTACTTTCGTTTATGTTTTTCCTCAATTAAGATCGATTGTACTTTTGATCTGCGCGCTGTACTTTCTCTCCCTGTGTATATCTTTGTGTTCCATTTATTAATACCCTTTTCCTAAGATAAAACAGAAAACAAAATAAAATTTATAATATACAGAAAGTAAAAGAAATCTATAGTAAACAGAAAACAAAATAAATCTATAATAAACATAAAACAAAATATATCTATACAAAAATCGACCTCGCGCAAAAAAATTCCACTATCGCTTTTTACGCCTGCACGTTTTGGCTAATTGCAGGTGCCTGCAAAATAGCAATTGCGATATAACATGTGTGTGTCTGTGTTTCATATATACGAGTACTTTCGTTTATGTTTTTCCTCAATGAAGATCGCTCGTACTTTTGATCTGCGCGCTGTACTTTCTCTCCCTGTGTGTATATATGTTTGTGTTCCATTTAAGTATCCTTTTCATAAGATGGTTGCTTACTTGCTTGTACAGTTTGTACCTGTCATCTGCTGTTGTATGCATGGTACGTGTCAAGTGTTTCCCAATTAATTGGACATCAACTCTTTAATTGCATATGAGTGAATCATCCCCATTTATACCGGGCGAGGCGCGCTTTAATGCATCAACACCATTATATTTCTTTCTTATGGCTACTACACATATGCATATATACTACCGTGGCTTTGTATCTGAGAATGAGTTCATATACGAGTTAACATATGGTTATCGTAATGGTGTGTTTCAGTGTGCGTCAGCGTGGTGTTTATTACAAAAGGTAGACACCGAGGCCTTACGCCAGCGGAAGACTAAAATACAAGTTTAACTTTAAAAGAGCAAAACAAGACAATTCCCACAGGCAAGTTGTAGTTAACGTCCCTAGACGTCGATAATCTTTCTTGAATCCTGTTGGTGAAGCCTTCATCCTCGTAGACCTCCTCGTTAGGGAACATCTTTTTCCTGTGGCAACCTGCTCGTTGGAATGAGCAGCCCATATGAAAGGCGAGGGTGAGTACGTGAATACTCAACAAGTAAGCCTGACTATATGCAACTAAGGTTTAAAAAGGAAGGGTAAGATTCTTTTGTGCAAAGCCAGTTTTGTAAAGTTCACCCTATGCTTTTGAAACATGAAAACATAGGAAAAACATATATTTAATCATTTAATTTCATAATTTTCAGCGACTGCCGGTTTTGCCCCAAGTGGCTAGTCACGGTTCCCCACCATAAACCTACAATCCCAAGCTCACAGTCCCCCTATGAGGGGAAAACCAAAACACACGACTTCTGTCGTGGTTTTCCTTAAAAACATTTTGAAAACAAAATGTTAAAACTACCAGAGAGGCAGCTCCCCGTCGTACGCCCTTGACCTTAGGAAAAGCTATCATGATAGTTATGCACTCTGTAGAGGTTTCGCGCTTTACCTGCGAGACATGATTTTCCGGGTTAAAGGGTCTTCCTGACAAGGCCTTTGGCAGTCTTCCTCCTAATCCGGTAACCCCGCTTCCCACAGCACAATAGTGGGTACCATTGGCCTCGTCTTAGTACCACACTCGACTAGCTGCGGGTTGCACCATTGGTCTCAGCATAGTACAGTCCAAGACCATTGCCCTCAGGATAGTCCCACCGAATGGGCACCGAACTAGGATTCCAAAAGCTACTGAGCCAGGGTCTGCCCACACAGGCACTTAATGGTCGCACTGTAGTACATAGCTCGACTATCTCAAATAATCGGTCCTTAGCGATCGGGGTGGGTCCTACACTTGACCCAATCTCGTGCAACATTGACCTTAGCATAATGCACACCACCTTGCATCCAGCCACCCCAATCAGGTTTTGCAAAATAGCTTTATCTTGATAGTTCCCCACTATCATTTACACTCATTTCAAAAATGACAGGCACAACTATCTGTTCAAAACACGCATAATTCATCGTCATGGCAATTTAAACAGGTGCAGATAGGGACATTGCAATTCTAAGCAATTCTAGTGAGAGCAAAACCTAATTTCAATGGAGGGCTATAATATAAAACTTTATGTTTTGTCCTATGACAGCAAGGAATGTTTTAATATGAATTAAATAAATATTTGGGGATAGCTACTCTAAGTACATAGCCATTTTTAAATTTAACGTACATGCACATTTCAGAAACATCTAGAAATGCATTATAAAACAGTAGGTTGCAAGGTTTAGTACTTGCCTCGTTGAGCACAACAGACACACATCTCCGAAATGTCGGCAGACTTCTCTGTGGCGCCCGAATCTATCGCATACGGAAAATGCAGTAATAAACACACTGATGAAAATGTAGACAATATGTGTGCACATGCATATGAAAATATTACAGTAGGTACCAATATGTTCAAAGGTAATTATAAAATTTATTTGATGATTTGTTTATTACTAATAATACATGATTTTAGGAACATAGGAAAATTTGTTTCACATTCTTCTGAGCTACAGATAATTTCTAATAATTATTTCAATCTAGGGAAAATTTTGAAATTACTGTAATTCAAAAATTGCAAAAAAATTTAAGTGGGCTGAAGTGGGCCCAACAGGGGTGGCGCGGCCCAGCCAAGAGGAGCTGAGCACATGCTCCTGAAATTGGATTTTTGCCCCGAAATTCATCTGCCTTGGTCTTTTTGCCCAAAGTTGACATGCCTTGATATTTTTGCCCTGTGTAGATTAGCAGGGGATTGTTTTGTCACTAGGGAGTTTTCTAAAAAATTGCCACATCTCCCCAGCCAGTGCCCTCTCCGGAGCTCGCCGCCTCTCCAGCAAGCAGAAGCCACCGCCGCCTTGGCCGTTGCGGCCTCGCCCTTGCCGCCCCTGCCGGAGCGCGCCCCCACAGGGAGCCGCCTTCTCCTCCCTCGAATCGACGCCTAGTGCATCCTTGGGTCAAGGTGTCGCCGTCCTCACCTTCTCCTATCTCCTCTCTACCTTCCCCAAGATGCCCCCTGTTATGCGCCGCCGCAGCTGCGACGCCGCCATGGCATCCGCCCCTGCACGCTGCGCCACCTCCTCACTCACCCCTAGCCCGAATTGGCGCCACCGCCACGTTCCTCTCCCGCCACGCTGCTCCCCGACCCAGCTGCTTCGCTAGAATAGTCACCGGTGAGTCGGCCACCGCACGCCTTCCGCCGCCTCCGCTCGACCTCGATGCGCCGCTGCCCTCGAGACCGCCGCACCGCGCCATTGCCGACATCAACTGCTGCCCTCTGTCGCAGCTGTCGCCATCATCCGCTGCTGCCCTCCACCGCGGCTGTTGCCTGAGCTGCCGTCGAGCACGCTGGGAGTGGAGGAGAAGGTGGTGATTTTGTAAAAAACCCGTGAAGTGAACACTATCCCAGATTAGTCTACACAGAGCAAAAATATCGAGACATATCAACTTTGGGCAAAAAGGCCAAGGCAGATGAACTTCGGGGCAAAAATCCATTTTTCCCCTTCTTCTTCAACCTCCAGCCATGCCAAGGTTGGGGAGGGAGGCGCCCGGGGAGGCGGCACTCCGGCGAGGGGGCGGCGACGGCGAGCTGCGGCGGAAGTCGGTGGTGGCGCGGCGACCTCGCCATGGCGGCGGCGGCGCGGCCTGCACACGGTGACGGCGGCACGGCCGCATGGGGGCTAGGGGAAGGGGCGGCGCGGCTTCGCGTGGGCACGGGGAAGGTAGTGGTGGCGGCGGCTTGGGCTGAAAGCGCCCGAGGGGCCGGCACGATGAGATGGCAGCGGCGGCAGCCATGGCGCACGACGACGGCCTCGCCGGCGGCGTTGGAGGAGGGGAAGCGCGGCGGGATAGGTGCGCGAGGGGCAGGGGAGGACGATTGTGGTGGCGTCTGGGGGCAAGGGCAGCCGAGGCGGCGGCGCGACACAGAGGCGGCGTGGCGGCCATGGGGGAGACAGCGGGAGCTCCGGCAACGTGAGCTCCAGCCAAATTAACTTGCGGAACGCGTTCTAGACAGTGCTAGCTACTGGAGAGAGGAATTGGGATAATACCACACGGCAGTCAACACCGGTTCCTTCGGGCGGCGCTCTGGACAGCTGCGGTTTCGGCGTCCAATCGGGGGCGTTCCGGTGGTCGTCTCCTGCGGTTCAAGGGCAAAATGGATTAATGGGATATCAAGGCAGGACATGCTGGCAAGAACTTAGCAAGAAATCTCACCCGATGCTCCCATCGAAGGAGAGAACAAAAGGAAAAGAAACAGCTCGGGTTTGGGATTTTATAGGGGAATTGATGGGAGATGGAGGGGTTTTGGCTGTCAATGGTGCTCCATTATGGCCATCAATCCAAGTAGTAACCCCCAGCACCAAGCCTTGATGATCATCAATTGCTAATGGAGCACTAGGGAGGAGTTTCCATGGAATTTAGGCAAGCACAGGGAGGTGGAGAGGCTGCTGCAGTAAAGAACAGAGGAGAGGGTTTTGGCTGTGCGCAGGAACAGGGAGGAGAGAGGGCTGCGCATATCTAGAGAAGAAAGAGAAAGGGAAAGGAGAGAGAGAAGGAAAGGAGGAAAATGGATGACAAATGGGTCCAAAGGGAGATGAAAGGAGAATAGATACATAATAGGTTCAAATCCAATAAAATATAATATAGTAAAAATATATTTCTCTTTCTTTCCCAATTAATTTATCAAATAAAATTATTGAAGATAAAATATAAATTTTAGTTTTGGAAAGGCCTTTAAATATTTATTTGATTTTAGAATTTTAGCAACCATAACCTAGGGTTGCACGCTTGTAGGAAAAATAATTATAAAAATAAATTATTTAGATATTATTTTTAGGAAAGCATCCAAATATTCTTTTACTTTTTACAAATACAAAAGCCTTTGCTCATAAATAAAAAGCAAATTACCTTTTATTTTTAAAGTAACATACTCATTTTTATGCTTTAATTTTTTTTGCATAAATTTTATTTCATGCAATGCCATGCATAATTTTTATTTTTCATAAAAATAAGGATGTTACAACCCTCCAAGCGCAAGTTCTTCCTCTGTCTTCTGCTTCACAACAGGGTGCTAACAATGGACGCCCTCATGTGAAGACAAATCCCTAACAACAACTTTTGCCCCCTGTGTTGACGAATCCTGGAGATCCCTGCACACCTGCTCATATAGTGTGATTTCAACACCTTCATTTGGATGCGACTGGCAACTCTCCTCGACATCCTGCTTCTCGACCCAGCAGGCTGGCATCACAGCTCGCACCTCCCGAATTGGTGGATCAATGACTTTCTGTGACAAAACCCCCATCGTGGCGCAATATCCATCATTTCAGCAACAATTTGGTCAATCTGGCTCGAGCGAAATAACTATCTATTTCGCTTAACGGAAAAACCACGCTTAATGTTCCTCCAACAGCTTCTAGATGACGTGCGCCAATGGGCGACTGCAGGAGCACATTTTGTAATTAGCCATTAACATCATTGAGATGGTAGTTCTCCTACCCTATGTTCAAAAAAAATTCGTATCGAATAAACACATCCAAATTACAAACATCCATCTTAAGAAAGACAAGACGCCCTGCTCCGTCGACAGCTCCCAAACGACTATTTTTGCCCTTTTTGTAGGCGTAACCTAGAAATCCCGGAGCACCTTTTCCTCCAGTGCGATTTCAGTTCTTTCATCTGGGATCGTATGGCGGCCCTCCTCAACGTGCCACAAATCGACCCGGTGAGCTGGTCTTGCAACAACAGCTTCAGACATTGGCCGAGGATATCCTCCAACATCTCCCCTCCCGAGGTGCCCTCTCAGTCATCTCTGCCACCATTTGGCACATTTGGCTCGAAAGGAACAACAAAATTTTTTGTCAAGTCGAACGCCCTAGGCAGAATTTCTTCCTTATTCTGTTAGATGACCTGCGCCTCTGGTCGGCCAAAGGAGCACGGTTTGTAATAAATTAGTTCCCGTTTTGGCCCTCGGGGGGAGGGGCCCTCATCTCCCCCCACACTGTACCCTCTATATAAGCACACCCACTGACCCACGCATGCTTGGAAGGCTCGGTGACTGAGCATCCATGGCACATGCATGAAGACGAGCTTCATTCATGGCTGGTCATGCTGGTGTAGCTTGAGAGAAAGGAGGGCTCTGAAGATGCCGACGAGCACGCCGACGATGGACAGCACGGCGGCGATGGCCTTGGCGTTGTTGTGGGCGAACTTGTAGACGGCGAGCCAGAGCCAGCGGCTGCGCTTGTACTGCTCGAGGTCGCCCAGGATGCTGGCGTAGGAGTGCCCCACCGACAGGGACTCGTTGATGCCGCTGAAGAAGTGCAGCGCATGGTGGTGGTCGTAGGAGGTGTGCAGGATGCGGCTGCGGCACAGCTCCTGCACGTCCTCCTCCCGGTTGATCAGCTGCGCCACCACCAAGAGGTACGAGTTCACGTCCAGCCCGTCCCGCCCGTAGCTCCTCGTGCACTTCTCCAGCGCCGCCATGTTCGCGAACCAGCAGGAGGTGACGCTGTTCAGGAACAATGGCGGCAGCGAGAGCGTCGCGAAGAGGGGCCCCCTCTAAGAGGCTCATGTCTGAGAACCTGCATGTCCTGCTCGGCCTCAGCTTCACGCCTTTCTCCGCGAGCTCCCCCGCGCTCGTCGTCCTCGCGAGCATCTGCGTAGGGTTTCGTTTCCTCCTTGAGAACGAGAAGAGATTTCTCACTCTCCTCCGCCATTTCGCTATGTTCTCTATCTCCCCGGCGCGCCGGCTTGAAGCTGCTGTCGAGAAGGAGATGCGCCGGCTTGAAGCTGCTGTCGATGCGGACGAGCGTGGGGAGGAATTTGTGGTGGAAATTAGCGAGCATGGAGCCGATGAACTGCTCCAACGGCATCGGCACGTCGTCCCTGAGGGTGGTGAGGAGGTCGACCACCGGCCATGGCACCTGGTTCTCTAGGAGCATGATGTCCCTCAGGATGATGCCGGCGCCCTTGTTGTGGATCACATCCCGCAGCGGCGAGTACTCCGGCTTGAACATGGAGGCGAAGCACTGCACCAGGAAGGCAGGAAGCACCCATCGAAGAACATCATGGCGGCGAAGTCGTCGTCGGTGATGCCTTTTAGAGCGTCGGCGTCGACGTAGCAGCCGCGGACGCGGGAGGCGACGGGGAGGATCTTCTTGTAGACCTGCTCCGGCGAGTCGGGCGAGCCCTCGCAGAAGCAGCATGCGGCCATCCGCTTCACCTCCTCCATCGCCCGGAGCTCGGGCCGGCCATGGTAGTAAGGGCCGATGGCCACCATCCGAGGGGCTATGTATTATGTAATCCATGCTTTTGCCGATCCCTTGCAGCTGCACAGGGAACCTATGGATCTTGGATTTGATCTCCGACATGTGATCCTCGATCTTCTCCTTCGCCTTCTTGAGCGCATTGTTGGGTTAATTGCTGATCTGGTACAGTTTTGTCCAGGTCACGATTGATCAATTCAAAGCCGCGGGTTGCGGAGGCAGGAGGTGGGCATAGCCGGTGCTGGTAGTGCTGGCAGAAGCGTGTGCGTGCGTTTGTATCGCTGAACGTGTGGACTGTGCATGTTCAGTTAGTTCGTTAGAAGTAGTCAAGTTCTGTTAGCTCTAGCGGATGATGTGGATCGTGGGATGGCACGCTCCGAGTCCGAACGTTATATTTATACATTGTAGTTTCAATTTTGCATGTTGTTGCTTACTTGTTGAATGAGAAAACCACTGAAAATCGCCCCACAAAATGCGTCTGTGTTCTGCTCTGTTTCCTCTGTTCTTTATCTGAACTTTCCCAGATTTGCTACAGTGTTGTTTTCAGAAGAACATCTGAGCTGCGCTGAAAACAATATTTGGTATCAGAGCCGATGGCGTTGATCCCCGTCGGTGGTCTTGGCGGCGCTGGGCGTGGTGGCGGTGTGTTACTGCAGTGCCCTGTGTTGACGCCGACGAGCTACACTCCATGGTCAATCAAGATGGAGGCGCCATGGTCAATCAAGATGGAGGCGCTGCTCGACGCCGAGGGCCTGTGGGATGCGGTTGCTCCGGCGGAGGGGGCGGCCGTGGACGCGAAGAAGTGCAAGACGGCGAGGGCTCAGATCTTGCAATCGCTTCCAGAAGATATCCTGATGCAGGCGTCAGTGAAGAAGACGGCAAAGGAAGTCTGGGATAGTCTGAAGCTTCGATTCATGGGCGTGGATCGTCTGAAAAGTGCTCGCCTTGTGAATCTCCGAGCGGAATTTGGAGCATTGGAGATGCAAGATGGCGAATCACTTGACGATTATGCCGGCAAGATCGCCGGGATGGCGGTGCGCTACGTCGAGGCCGGCAGCACTCTTGACGATGCGCAGAAAGTGAAGAAGATGCTCGACACCGTGCCCGATCGCTTCTACCAAGCGGTCGCCGGCATCGAGCAGTTCTGTGACCCCTCCACAATGGCGTTCGACGAATTACTCGGGCGCTTGAAGACCTACGACCTGCGCGTGCGGCGGCGAGGCACGGCGAAGGTGACGGCAAGTGGCCAGTCAGATGGGCAGCTCCTGCTCACTGAGGCTCAATGGCAGGCGCGCCAGAAGAATGGAGGTGGTGGCGAAGGGAGTTCCTCTGGCCAGAAAGGGAGAGGAGGAGAGGAGGCCCTCCTTCACCAGGCCAAGGCAATCAGCGCGGTCGCGGTGGCGGCGGGCGCTGCCGTGGCAGTGCACCGGGACGTGATGGTGGTGCTGCAAATACCGGGGGAGGTACTCGTGACAAAAGTCACATAAAATGTTTCAATTGCCAGAAATTTGGGCACTATGCATCTGAATGCAGGTCACCTAAACAGCAACAACACAATGGGGAAGTAAATCTCGCCATGACAGAGGAGGAGGAACCTGCTCTGTTACTGTCCGCTGCTGTAGAAGCCAAGGGCTTGATGCTGCTGAATGATGGGAAGATGGAGTCACCATTGGTGTCAAAAGGTGATCGCCACATCAGCTCAAAATGTGGTATTTTGACAATGGTGCCAGTAACCACATGACAGGGGAGCTGAAAAAATTCCAAGACTTGGATGAATCTGTGGAAGGCACTGTGAGATTTGGTGATGGCTCTAAAGTGCAGATAAAGGGCAAGGGATCTGTGCTCTTGAAGTTTAAGGATGGAAAACAGAGGTTACTCTCAGAGGTATATTATATCCCTGCACTTTGCAATAATATCATTAATAATAATAATAATAATAATAATAATAATAATAATAATAATAATAATATATAATAATAGAATAGATAGATAGATGTTCTTTCCTAAACTCGACACTCAAAGTTAACTAGCAAGCGTGCACGTGCAAAGCACGTCGGAGTAATGCTGATATCAATAATTTGTAGAAAAAAGTAACATTTAAGACACGTGGAATTTTTTCTATTTGTCGATATCTATATGGAGCAAGTGTAGTAGCATTCCTTATTTCATTGGTTGTCTCATTCAGTTGATATTAAAGTGGCTCATCTCATGAAACATCTGAACAAGCAAAATTAAATAACAGATAATCAAGATATAGATTAATTAACGTGTGCAATAACATGCAAATAATTGTTTTTTATTAATAGATTAATTCTGTATATGGATGTACGCATAAATACATATGACACTCATTTAATTAAAAGTAGCGATGCGTTCTCTTGATGGGCCGGTCAGATTGTAAATTGTAATTATATATGTGCATCACAATTAATTGTTATTTATCGTACTGCAAGCTTAATTAACAGGTTGTATACGTCCGCACGCATTGACATGGAGGGGAGGATACTGAAGCGTATTTTTAAGAGAGCTACGTAATACTCATACTTCTATACGGAGTCCTAAATTTATTCCACCACTCGGCCCGAGCACGTTTCATGTATATGAGTATGTATGATTGGGGCGTACATGCATGCCCCTGCCCTATTTATAGTGTTACTGTGCTAGTTTGTTAGTTCTACTGTAGGAAGAATTAGGAAAAAATATTAGGAAGATTTATAATGGGATAATTAAAATGAATCCAGTGTATATATGGGCAAGAGTCCATGGTCTCTACAGGTGCTAGTATGTTAGTTCTAGTCTAGGAAGAATTAGAAAAAATTAGGAATATTTATAATGGAAGAATAAAAATTAATTCCATGTGTATGTATATATGGGCAAGAGTTTGTGGTCTATACGTATCGAGTTGTGGGAAAGAGTCTGTGGTCCATACGTATCGAGTCGAGTTGTGGGTAAAAGTCCGTGGTCTATACGTATCGAGTCAAGAGTCTGTGGTTTATACATATCGAGTCAAGAATCCGTGATCTCTACGTATATGTATATATGGGCAAGAGTCCGTGGTTTATACGTATCGAGAGTCCATGGTATATATGTATCGAGTCAAGAGTCTGTGGTCTCTACGTATATGTATATATGTTCAAGAGTCTGTGGTCTATACGTATCGAGTCAAGAGTTCATGGTCTATACTTGAGAGCAAACTTCTGAAAAATTATAACTGTTGGAGATGTTAGTTCTAGTCTAGGAATTAGAAAAAAAGGAATATTTATAATGGGAGAATAAAAATTAATTCCATGTATATGTACATATGGGCAAGAGTTCATGGTCTATACGTATCGAGTTGTGGGCAATAGTCTGTGATCTATACATATAGAGTCAAGAGTCAGCGGTCTATACGTATCGAGTAAAGAGTCCGTGGTCTCCACGTATATGTATATGGGCAAGGGCAAGAGTGCGTGGTCTATACGTATCGAGTAGGCCTGATCATCGGTTGGGCCGGGCCGGGTTTTGGGCCGGGCTTGGAAAAGCTCGGTCCCGCCGGATCAAGCCCGAGCCCGGCCTGGCCCAACTCTTCGGGCTTCGGTTTTAAGCCCGAACCCGGCCCGAAGCCCGAAAGCCCGGCCCGAAGGCCCGGCCCTGCCACGGCTTACCGCACATTTTCTTGGGCCCGAGCCCGGCCCGACGGCCAGGCTTCAGACCGAGGCCCGAGCCCGGCCCGATGCACTAGTCAGGCCAGGCCGGGACGAGCTTTTTCGGTGGTCTGTACGTATCGAGTTATGCGTAAGAGTCTGTGGTCAATACGTATCGAGTCAAGAGTCCGTGGTATATACGTATCGAGTCAAGAGTCTGTGGTCTCTACATATATATATATGGGCAAGAGTCCGTGATCTATACGTATCGAGTAATGGGCAAGAGTCTGTGTCTATACGTGTCGAGTCAAGAGCCTGTGCTCTATACTTGATAGCAACTTCTGGAAAATTATGTCCATTAGATGATGGATTGAGAAAATAGACGGATGTGATTTGTAGTTGGATCTAGGCCAACTGCTCAATTATAGATTAGTTTAGATTAGATTTAGATTTAGATTTAGATTAGGTGTGTGTAATGTGCATGCATTGATGATTATCCTTTCCGTAAACTTCATCCACAATACTATTTTTATTCTTTATTCCTTATTCTGTTAGATGACCTGCGCCTCTGGTCGGCCAAAGGAGCACGGTTTGTAATAAATTAGTTCCCGTTTTGGCCCTCGGGGGGAGGGGCCCTCATCTCCCCCCACACTGTACCCTCTATATAAGCACACCCACTGACCCACGCATGCTTGGAAGGCTCGGTGACTGAGCATCCATGGCACATGCATGAAGACGAGCTTCATTCATGGCTGGTCATGCTGGTGTAGCTTGAGAGAAAGGAGGGCTCTGAAGATGCCGACGAGCACGCCGACGATGGACAGCACGGCGGCGATGGCCTTGGCGTTGTTGTGGGCGAACTTGTAGACGGCGAGCCAGAGCCAGCGGCTGCGCTTGTACTGCTCGAGGTCGCCCAGGATGCTGGCGTAGGAGTGCCCCACCGACAGGGACTCGTTGATGCCGCTGAAGAAGTGCAGCGCATGGTGGTGGTCGTAGGAGGTGTGCAGGATGCGGCTGCGGCACAGCTCCTGCACGTCCTCCTCCCGGTTGATCAGCTGCGCCACCACCAAGAGGTACGAGTTCACGTCCAGCCCGTCCCGCCCGTAGCTCCTCGTGCACTTCTCCAGCGCCGCCATGTTCGCGAACCAGCAGGAGGTGACGCTGTTCAGGAACAATGGCGGCAGCGAGAGCGTCGCGAAGAGGGGCCCCCTCTAAGAGGCTCATGTCTGAGAACCTGCATGTCCTGCTCGGCCTCAGCTTCACGCCTTTCTCCGCGAGCTCCCCCGCGCTCGTCGTCCTCGCGAGCATCTGCGTAGGGTTTCGTTTCCTCCTTGAGAACGAGAAGAGATTTCTCACTCTCCTCCGCCATTTCGCTATGTTCTCTATCTCCCCGGCGCGCCGGCTTGAAGCTGCTGTCGAGAAGGAGATGCGCCGGCTTGAAGCTGCTGTCGATGCGGACGAGCGTGGGGAGGAATTTGTGGTGGAAATTAGCGAGCATGGAGCCGATGAACTGCTCCAACGGCATCGGCACGTCGTCCCTGAGGGTGGTGAGGAGGTCGACCACCGGCCATGGCACCTGGTTCTCTAGGAGCATGATGTCCCTCAGGATGATGCCGGCGCCCTTGTTGTGGATCACATCCCGCAGCGGCGAGTACTCCGGCTTGAACATGGAGGCGAAGCACTGCACCAGGAAGGCAGGAAGCACCCATCGAAGAACATCATGGCGGCGAAGTCGTCGTCGGTGATGCCTTTTAGAGCGTCGGCGTCGACGTAGCAGCCGCGGACGCGGGAGGCGACGGGGAGGATCTTCTTGTAGACCTGCTCCGGCGAGTCGGGCGAGCCCTCGCAGAAGCAGCATGCGGCCATCCGCTTCACCTCCTCCATCGCCCGGAGCTCGGGCCGGCCATGGTAGTAAGGGCCGATGGCCACCATCCGAGGGGCTATGTATTATGTAATCCATGCTTTTGCCGATCCCTTGCAGCTGCACAGGGAACCTATGGATCTTGGATTTGATCTCCGACATGTGATCCTCGATCTTCTCCTTCGCCTTCTTGAGCGCATTGTTGGGTTAATTGCTGATCTGGTACAGTTTTGTCCAGGTCACGATTGATCAATTCAAAGCCGCGGGTTGCGGAGGCAGGAGGTGGGCATAGCCGGTGCTGGTAGTGCTGGCAGAAGCGTGTGCGTGCGTTTGTATCGCTGAACGTGTGGACTGTGCATGTTCAGTTAGTTCGTTAGAAGTAGTCAAGTTCTGTTAGCTCTAGCGGATGATGTGGATCGTGGGATGGCACGCTCCGAGTCCGAACGTTATATTTATACATTGTAGTTTCAATTTTGCATGTTGTTGCTTACTTGTTGAATGAGAAAACCACTGAAAATCGCCCCACAAAATGCGTCTGTGTTCTGCTCTGTTTCCTCTGTTCTTTATCTGAACTTTCCCAGATTTGCTACAGTGCTGTTTTCAGAAGAACATCTGAGCTGCGCTGAAAACAACACGCATCTCCTTGGACGCCATGTGTTCTTCCTTTGGTCGACGACTCCACCGTGACGATCTCCATCATTTGGGGCAGCTGAAGCCGCCGGTGGAGCTGATCGGTGACGCCGGCGGTGTCAACGTCAATGGAATGAGGAGGGTCACGGTTAGAGGAGGCCGGCTAGCTCTAATCAATCCCGTCTTCTAATAATCCACTACTGCGGATCGCTCTAGGGCAAGCGGCTCGTAAAGCTTGTGCAAGCGGTTTTATAACTGCTTGCAGGCAACCGCGACTGATGCCCCTCTGCAAGCGGTTCGCATGGCGGTGCTGGTAGTGCTGGCAGAAGCGTGTGCGTGCGTTTGTATCGCTGAACGTGTGGACTGTGCATGTTCAGTTAGTTCGTTAGAAGTAGTCAAGTTCTGTTAGCTCTAGCGGATGATGTGGATCGTGGGATGGCACGCTCCGAGTCCGAACGTTATATTTATACATTGTAGTTTCAATTTTGCATGTTGTTGCTTACTTGTTGAATGAGAAAACCACTGAAAATCGCCCCACAAAATGCGTCTGTGTTCTGCTCTGTTTCCTCTGTTCTTTATCTGAACTTTCCCAGATTTGCTACAGTGTTGTTTTCAGAAGAACATCTGAGCTGCGCTGAAAACAATATTTGGTATCAGAGCCGATGGCGTTGATCCCCGTCGGTGGTCTTGGCGGCGCTGGGCGTGGTGGCGGTGTGTTACTGCAGTGCCCTGTGTTGACGCCGACGAGCTACACTCCATGGTCAATCAAGATGGAGGCGCCATGGTCAATCAAGATGGAGGCGCTGCTCGACGCCGAGGGCCTGTGGGATGCGGTTGCTCCGGCGGAGGGGGCGGCCGTGGACGCGAAGAAGTGCAAGACGGCGAGGGCTCAGATCTTGCAATCGCTTCCAGAAGATATCCTGATGCAGGCGTCAGTGAAGAAGACGGCAAAGGAAGTCTGGGATAGTCTGAAGCTTCGATTCATGGGCGTGGATCGTCTGAAAAGTGCTCGCCTTGTGAATCTCCGAGCGGAATTTGGAGCATTGGAGATGCAAGATGGCGAATCACTTGACGATTATGCCGGCAAGATCGCCGGGATGGCGGTGCGCTACGTCGAGGCCGGCAGCACTCTTGACGATGCGCAGAAAGTGAAGAAGATGCTCGACACCGTGCCCGATCGCTTCTACCAAGCGGTCGCCGGCATCGAGCAGTTCTGTGACCCCTCCACAATGGCGTTCGACGAATTACTCGGGCGCTTGAAGACCTACGACCTGCGCGTGCGGCGGCGAGGCACGGCGAAGGTGACGGCAAGTGGCCAGTCAGATGGGCAGCTCCTGCTCACTGAGGCTCAATGGCAGGCGCGCCAGAAGAATGGAGGTGGTGGCGAAGGGAGTTCCTCTGGCCAGAAAGGGAGAGGAGGAGAGGAGGCCCTCCTTCACCAGGCCAAGGCAATCAGCGCGGTCGCGGTGGCGGCGGGCGCTGCCGTGGCAGTGCACCGGGACGTGATGGTGGTGCTGCAAATACCGGGGGAGGTACTCGTGACAAAAGTCACATAAAATGTTTCAATTGCCAGAAATTTGGGCACTATGCATCTGAATGCAGGTCACCTAAACAACAACAACACAATGGGGAAGCAAATCTCGCCAAGACAGAGGAGGAGGAACCTGCTCTGTTACTGTCGGCTGCTGTAGAAGCCAAGGGCTTGATGCTGCTGAATGATGGGAAGATGGAGTCACCATTGGTGTCAAAAGGTGATCGCCACATCAGCTCAAAATGTGGTATTTTGACAATGGTGCCAGTAACCACATGACAGGGGAGCTGAAAAAATTCCAAGACTTGGATGAATCTGTGGAAGGCACTGTGAGATTTGGTGATGGCTCTAAAGTGCAGATAAAGGGCAAGGGATCTGTGCTCTTGAAGTTTAAGGATGGAAAACAGAGGTTACTCTCAGAGGTATATTATATCCCTGCACTTTGCAATAATATCATTAGCTGTGGTCAATTGACTGAGAGAGGGAATAGAGTCATTATGCAAGATGGATATTTGCTGGTATATGATTCATTTGACAAGCTATTGATCAAAGTAAAAGGTTCGGCTAATAGGTTGTATATGGCAGAAATTGCAAGTAATGATGCAGTGTGTCTCCTAGCAACCTTGGAGGATCCAGCCTGGCTTTGGCATGCCAGACTTGGGCATGTGAATTTCAAGTCTCTGAAGATGCTTAGTGACAAAGAGATGGCAACAGGTGTGCCTTGCATTGAACATCCACAGCAGATTTGTCAAGGTGCTTATATGCCAAGCAAATAAGGCACTCATTCCCAATTTCAGCAAATTTCAGAGCAGACCAACCATTAGCACTAATCCATGCAGATCTCTGTGGGCCAGTCACTCCAGCAATAGTGGGTGGAAATAGCTATTTTATGCTCATTGTGGATGATTACTCTAGGTGGATGTGGGTTTACATCATCAAGACCAAAGATCTAGCATGTGCTACATTCCAGAAGTTCAAAGCTGAAACTGAAAATGTAAGTAGTCATCATGTAAAGGTGCTAAGAACTGACAGAGGGGGAGAATTTCTGTCAGATGAGTTCACAAAGTTGTGTGAAGAAGCAGGCATCTCGAGACACTACACAGCTCCTTATAGCCCTCAACAAAATGGAGTTGTAGAAAGGAGGAACAGGACAGTAATGGCCATGGCTAGGGCATTGCTGAAAAGCATGGGAGTTCCAGGGAGATTCTGGGGAGAGGCAGTGAGACACTCTGTGTATCTATTGAATAGACTACCAACAAAAGCCTTAGACAAGGTGACACCACATGAAGTCTGGACAGGGAGGAAGCCAGGCTTGGGACATGTAAAGGTTTTTGGCTGCACTGCTTATGCCAAGGTAACAACACCACATTTGAAGAAATTGGATGATAGAAGCCAAGCTATGGTATACTTTGGTGTAGAGAAGGGTAGCAAGGCTTGTAGATTGTATGATCCATTCAAGAATAAAATTCAGGTTAGCTGTGATGTGGTGTTTGATGAAGGAGCTATGTGGGATTGAGACACAAGTGGTAGTTCTACTGATTTTAATGCACCAGATCCACCAGCAGTGTTACAGTCTGAAAATGGGGCAACTGCAGAGCAAGCAGAAGAGTCTGTGAATGCAGATGATGTGTTAGCTCCAGTTCACACTGGAGACAAATCACCTGCATCATTTGTGCCATCTCTTGTGCGAGTGTCAGCACCAGCTAGGCCAATGCCACAAGGACCAGTCAATCGGTCAAGGGCAATATTAGCAGCAGCTACCAATGATAATGCTGAAATGAGTCCAATGCAGAGACCAATGTAGAGCAAGTTCAGAAGTGTATCTGAAATTATGCAGGAGACTGAAAGGATTGATGCAGAAGGAGAGGAAGATGAGCTGTTACTGGTTGAATCAAATGAGCCCAAGAACTATTGTGAAGCAGCAGGAATATCAGTATGGGAAGATGCTATGGAGAAGGAGCTGGAATCCATAGAAAAGAACTCCACATGGCAGCTCACTGAACTTCCAGCAGGGAAGAAAGCAATTGGGCTAAAATGGGTCTATAAGGTGAAAAAGGATTCAGTGGGAGCAGTAATTAAGTACAAGGCATGGTTGGTTGCAAAGGGTACAGCAACATGGGATAGATTATGATGAGGTTTTTGCTCCAGTTGCCAGACTTGATACAGTGAGGCTGATTTTGGCTCTAACTGCAAGCAGAAGGTGGCAGGTGCACCACCTAGATGTCAAATCAGCTTTCTTGCATGGTGAGTTGGAGGAGGAAGTATTTGTGTCACAACCTCCAGGTTTTGTATTGGGAGGTAAGGAAAAACATGTGTATAGGCTCAAGAAAGCCCTTTATGGCTTGAAGCAAGCCCCAAGAGCTTGGAACACAAAACTTGACAATTGCCTCAAGGAGTTGGGTTTTGTGAGATGTGTGCATGATCAAGCTGTATACATAAGGAGAGAAGGCAGGGCTGAGTTGATAGTAGGAGTGTATGTTGATGATCTTATTGTCACAGGAACAAATTCAGAGGAGATTGCCAGTTTCAAGGAAGAAATGAAGAGAATTTTTGAAATGAGTGACCTTGGACTCCTTAGTTTCTATCTAGGAATAGAGGTAGCTCAAGAAAGTGATAGATTAACTATCAAGCAATCAGCTTATGCATTGAAAGTGCTAGATCAATTCGGCATGGCAGAGTGCAATGCAACTAAGCTGCCAATGGAGTGCAAATCTCAACTGCACAAGGATGCTGATGGAGAGGTAGTGGATGAAACAGAGTACAGGCGTGTTATTGGGTGTTTGAGGTATTTACTTCACACTAGGCCAGATCTTTCATTTGCTATTGGAGTGACAAGCAGATTCATGGAGAGGCCAACCATAATGCATCAGAGAGCTGTGAAGCAAATCCTCATGTATTTAAAGGGCACTGTTCATAATGGCTTAGTTTATCTGAAAGGCCAAGAAGGTGAGGTCATCACTGGGTACAGAGACAGTAATTTGGCAGCAGATTTGGATGATAGAAAGAGCACAGGTGGCATGGCTTTCTATCTGAATGAAGGTCTTGTATCTTGGTCGTTGTCGATGGTTGAGATATCGATCTCAAGTCGCTAAGTTTCTTTATGAGGGAGATAGGAGACACGCCGAACAAGACGAACAACAGCGAACAAGGAGATAGGGGTTTTTATCCTGGTTCAGGCCTCTCGGGAGAGATAATGGCCCTACGTTCAGCCTTTCTTATATATCAGAGATGAATACAAGAGTTGGCTCAACGAGACGAACAAGTCTCGGCGAGATTATGGTGTACAGGAAGCAATGTGCTATGATCAAGTGTCTACCAGATGCTAAAAGCTAAGTCAAGTCCCCTCTACACGCCGTAGGGGCCTTGTTAATATAGTGCAGAGCAAACCGACCTACCGAGGGTATATCGGGCCGGGCTAACCACGAGATCATAACGAACTCATACATGCCAAATATATCCCGAGGCAGATAAGGCATACTCCTAGTCTTGTGGATCACGATTCCTAATCCAATCCGGGAAACCAACGTCCGGGTCTTCACGTAGTCGTGCAGAACTCTTGTTCGAGTCGGACTCAAACAGGATTCCTTGGCCTTTACGCACCGTGCCAGCCAGGAGGCTGTTCGGCAAGATGCATATGGGCCAGATAGAACCTTCCAGGGAGCTGAGCCCTGGCAGGCTGTTCGATAGGGCTGTCAGGGAGTGGGCCATGGCAATGGGCCGTAATTTTATCCCCGACAGCTAGCCCCCGAGACTCAAGTGGAAGGACTCACCAGAGCGGGGTCTTCCTCTTGAGACTCCGAGTCACGAAGAGGGAAAATTTGCTGCTACAAAGACGTGTAACAAACGACCGAACAGGTTATGGTTAAACCGAGCAAGACCTGCTCGGGACCGAACAAACCTGATCAGTGCCGAGCAACTCTGTTGCGTCGAACAGGGAACAACATCTGTCCGAGCAGAGCACCCGGCCTTAAGTGAGACGAATCATCTCCTTGAGGCTGAATGTCATCAAGGAGGGATTGAATTCTTGGTAGTGAAGAGCGTACCACCGCATCCGGACGCCTTCCGGCTGCCCCGGCAACGCCGTGATCTTATCGGCCGCCCTCAGAGAGCTCTGATCAGAGCCAGATGAGTACTCTGTTCTTTGTATGCTTGCAAGGTAGCCTACATCATGTGCACTGAACGATTCGCTGCTGCTATCTCTGTTCTTTCTAGACAAGATGAACTCTCTCAGCCGAGCCTCCTGGGAGGCATTGGTGTGCAGTGCAGCCACGCAAAGAAGAAGTAAGAGGTAGAGAGTAGAGATGCACTTCATCTTGGATGAGATGGCTAGCTGCCTCTGAGACGATGAACATTGTGTTGGTAGGGTTTATATAGGCCCAGCATGGGGGAGAAATAAGGAACTGAAAACGATGAGTTTTGGATTCTTCAGTAGCTATGCTACGGGTGCGAACAGTGCAACAATGTTTTGCCGCTGTGAGATGAAGAACATCGTACACTCTGTTGTTCCTTCTGTTCAGACCTTGAGAAGAGTACAGCTTGTTTTTGCTACTGTTTGCATCTTCAAAACGGCCACGGTTTGGTTAAAAAGACATTTTGCCGGCTAGCTGAGAGCCTGAGAGCGTAGCGAACGGCAATGGTTTGGAAGGTAACTCATGGCAATTCATATATGTTCTGTTTGACCAGGTTTGATGCTGCTGCCGACATGTTCCGCGGGGAGAATTGGAAGTGCATGCACCCATTCTTTCGCAGGCTATAACCTCTTGCGTATAATACAGGGATTAAGAAGCAAGATGATCATGTCTAGTGAGCACCTTGCGCAAGCGCAACAAAGAAGAAAACAACAATTGTAGCAAATAGTCTAGAAACATAAGGATTTGGAAAAGGTATTAGTTTCGGTCATTAAAGATAGAGTAAATTATACGTGCGGTACTAAACGTTCACGCAGTTCACATTCAGGTCCCCAATCTTTCATATTATAGTTTAGACTCCATAAACTATTAAAGTGACCTACATCCGGTTCATTGTTGTCATGTGTGACATCCTAATAAATATTAGAATGTCCCAAGTTTTCTTTAAAAATAAAAACCATATTTTAAATTAAATTATTATTTGTTTATATGAAAATCCCTGAATCTTCAAACGATTATTTATGTATAAGAATTTATTTTATTTATTTTCATTATAATTTCCAATTTATAAAATTCCAAACTTTACTATTTCAAATACAAAACTCTCTCCTCGCTTTTATTCATTTCTTGGTTGAAACCCTAACCTTCTCTCTCTCGATTGAAAACCTAGCACGACCGGACTTCTGTCTCTCCCGGCCGAGACGAGTCGGTGGTCTAATCTTTTTCCTTGTATCTAGGTCGGTCACAAGCAAATCACTTATCTCTTTCCACTACCTTTTTCCGTTTATCTCCATTGACCAAAACCCTGATTCATCTGGTCAAGCTGTCCATCGTCTCTTGACCAAACCCTAATCGACCGACGTCCTCCAAGACCCTAATTCCACCTGACCTCCCTCGAAAACTCTCCCGACCCAAACCCTAACGACCTCCGTCGTAACCCTCGCCGGTTGAACGTCCGTCCCTCTCGGCCGACGAATCCCAAGACCCTACTGTCCTCTATCTTGGTCAAACCTTACACCTAACCTTGACCTCTAAATCGGTCGATCCTTCTCTCTCTCTCTCTCTCAGCCAGAACCCTAACTCCAATCCGTGGTAACCCGAACCCGGTCGACCTCTCTGGCTATTTTGGGCGACCAAATCTCTATCTCTCTCAGTCAAGCAAAAGTTTCTCGCAACCTCGGCCGACCCTTAGTCGCAACCCTAGTCGAACCATCCATACATTTCCCTTTGTGCCGAACCAAACTCCCTGTCATATTCCCTCGTCAACTTGCTCTCTCAACACGGTCGTATTGTACAAATACCCCACAAGTACCTGAAACCCCAACCCGATTCGTGAACCCAAAACCCTTTCACCTTCCCGAGATCACTGCACACCATCGAGGCATCGACACGAAGAAAATTCCATCGACGAAGGACTCGATCCACAGCCCATTAGCGATTCAAACGAAAGCCCAACCCACTTTAGCCCTATATGAAAACCATATTACCTATCCACCGGCCCCTCGTCCACATCCATTGCAGCCCGACCCCAAAAGCAACCCACAAAACCCTAGCCTCCGCCCCTGCCCCATGGAACCAAGCCCATGCCGGAGCCGCCGCGCCGCTTGGACGCCGTCCCCATCCCGCCGCTGCAGCCGTAGCCGCGCCCCCTCTCGCCGACTGGGTTTGCCGCCGCCGCTCCCAGGCCGAGCCAAATTGACAAATTTTGGCTGCAGAATCATTAAAAAACAGACAAATTGACGATGTTTGGCTGCAGAATCCATCAGTGCCCCTGCTCCCTCCTCTTTAGCTCTTCCATTAATCCATGTTAATACCCAGTTGTCGGGACCGTACACTGAGAGGTGGCAAGACGGTCGAACAATGGTTAGTTCATCAATCCGGCCTCAGTGGGCAACGAGAGGCCCGGAGAGACCGATTTAGCTGATGCTAGGGAATTAGATGTGTATATTCTAGATTCACCACGCGGGGCTTCTCCCACGGGCGAAGCGCGTGAGCTCCGCTAGTTACGTACATAGGGAGAGGCCAAAGAGAAAGAATAGAGGACGACGTCAGATCCATTGCCAGCGCCAGTGAGGCCGGTGTATTGAGAGGAAGACATGACTTCGACTAGGGTTTGCATAAGGTGAGTACAGGAGAACATGATTCTGATATCAAAATCTAAGGACAATTGTCGCTTTAATTTCAAAAGAGAGGACAAAGTACAATGTATAACCGGAACCCTTTCATATACTACCTCCGTTTTTTTTTATTTTACGCATTTGACTTTTTGATACGCCTTTGACCACTCGTCATATTCAAATTATTTTTGTAAATATCATTTATTTTGTTGTGATTTGTTTTATCAATGGAGATACTTTAAATATGTCTTATTTTTTTACATTTTTATACTAAATTTTTTAATAAGACGAATGGTCAAATATACGTGCCAAAAAGTCAAGGGCGTCAAACAAAAAAAACGGAGGGAGTATATCTCAGCTAACAATTTATAGAATATTATCGTGAAGATTAGGAAGGACGTCGGAGTCATCAATATGCATGATCACAAAGAATGACACATGCGATGGTACCACGTCTATACTCTAACAGTGGGGGACGGTATGCTGCGTGAGAACCAAATACCCTGGCCGGTGCTGGAGATGCTCACGGCCCTCAGGCCGGTGCCGGTGCCGTTGGATATGTATGTGTGCATATTGTCAGAGAAATTGTGTATTGTAATTTTGCTGTGAGATATGTTTTTTTGCAGACTGAAATTGACATTTTATATAAATTACCAGCATTTTTTATTGCTGGAACAAATCCAAAGCCGGCGGCCTTACACGAGCCGACGACAAAGGTTTGGGGGCAGTATAGGCTGCCTGCTAGATGCCGACGACAGAGCTGTTGGGCAGGCAACTGCGTCAGCAAGGGTGCACAACGGGGGCGGCCAATAGCCAGACCGCCGACAAAACGTGGTATTTGTATGGGCGGCTTACTTGACACTGACGACATAGTGATTGGGGGGGGGGCAGGCAACTACCAGCGAGGCTAAACGGGCTATCTGGGCGGCCCGCATTTTTGCCGTCGACATAGAGTTCCATCTATGTCGGCGGCTTGTTGTACGCCTACTAAAAAGATTTGTGCAGGGTGGACTGCGTGACCCTCCCCTGAATGTCTTTGTGTCGTCGTGATTTTGTTAGGCCGCCGACACAATGTGGCTTTGTCGTCCACGTAGTGTCATCGGACCTTTGTTGTCGGCCAGCCGCCGACATTAGGCTGTGTCGACGGGCTGTTGACCTGTGTCGTCGGTTTCAGCCGTCGAAAATGGTATGCTTTCCTGTAGTGCATATCCTTTCTGCTCAATATTCTGCTCAATATCGGTTGCCGTCTCTATCTGGACGAGCTTCTCTGAGAGGTCAGCACTCCCCACGGTCCACAGACAACGCAAAATGTCGTTCGGATGACCCGGACAATGAATTTTGAGGAAGGTGCCCCTCTCGTGACATAGATGGAATAGTCACAGATAGGGAACCTAGGTGGGAAGCATGGAATAAGAACAGTATATACGGATGAATTGGAATTTTTATTGAGCGTCTATTACTCGGTTTATATACGCTTGGCTCTCTAGCCATTCATACCCCTACAAGTACAAGGAATCTAGAGGGTAGGATGGTAATTTCAGTTGAACTTCCCCTGTCTGCCTTGGTCGGACCGCTAAAGCAGGGGTCTGCCCGTCCTTCCTCCTCACTCGCTTCTCTTTTGCTGCCTATGCGCACCTGCTGGAAACAAAACAATTACTCACTTTGTAGACCTCTCCGTTGTCCCTGACGATCTGTCAAGCTTTTCCATCGTTTGTTAGTGGTAGTTGTCGACCCCTTTTAGCAGGCACAAAGTATCTTTGAACTGCGGGCTTCTTTTCCGACTGGCGACCACCTTGGGTGGGAATCTCAAGTTTCCCCCCAAAGGGGCAACCACGCTAGCTGCCTAGTGGAGCATTTGCGTGGCACTCCGTCTTGATGAAGGACTCCCCCATGAAGCTTTGGCCCAGAGCGTTCTCCATGGCTCTTCGAGAAGGACCCCACATGGTGCTTCGGCCAAGAGTGGTCCCCCGGAATGCATGGCGCTCTGGGAAGGACCCTGCATAGGACTTCGGTATGAAGTGGTCTCCGGGCCGAGTGGCGCTCCAGGAAGAACTTGCGTGGCGTTTCAGTCCATAGTGGTCTCCCGGACGCATGACGCCGGAGTTTCGGTACCAAGTCCCGTCACATGGGGTTGGTGGCCACCCCTACAACACATATATTCGATGTCATTTACATGCGTGAGAAGATGTTGATTACAGTGTCCGCCTTGAGTCATTACGCCTATTGTATGAAAGCTATATATTCGTGTCATTCTTTTTAGGTCAAAATGGAAAAGTTCCGGTCTCGGTATCGGAGATATACATATGACCATATGGTTCAAACAAATAAAATATTTACAACAAGTCTTAGAAAACAAGTGATCAATAACTGAAGTAAGATTTTAACAAATGCAAAGCTGTGCTTGAAATTATTCCTCCATTCTTTATTGGTGTCAATCCTGGATAGAGATTAGTTCTGTCCATAAAGAGATATGGAAGTCTTTTTCAATTGCGTTTGATCCTGCTTGAGGAGTGAGAGCATCAATTGGCACGTGCCTTCATGCGGCTTTACATACAACAAGATGGTCTATGTAGTGTGTACGTGTGTGTGATAGAAGGGAAATGCCTTTTGAATACATCTTGTCGTCAGCTCAGAACAGAGTAAGGGAAGGGAGGAGTTTGATAAGAGCTGCAATAGTTTGTTTCAAGAGCATGACACTGTCCCTAAATTTGACCGGAACAATAGATAGGCCTAAATAATGTAAAGAATAAAATATAAGAGATAAACATATAAATAAATAGTGAAAAAAAGTTGTTAATAGTTTGTAAGTGAGGTGGATGGGGCTAGAATTTGAAGCTAGCATTAGCCGTGCTTTAACTGCTTAGCAACGATGTAGCCTAGATGGTTCTAAACATGAATACTATCTTTAAAATCTTGAAGCAATTAACTTCTAGTCTTTTGTAGAAAATGTCAAACCAAGGGGGATCGACTTTTACATGCTCCCGAAGTTCTGCTTTTAGTAATTAAGCCTTATCTTTTTTTTTTTGTTAACGGGCAGAAGTACTGCCATTTCATTAAAGCAGGAGAACGAACTGTACGACATATGCAAAGAGAGGTTGAGGCGGCGGCGGCGGCGGCTAGGGGGAAACCTAATCGCCCGCCCGGTCGCCTATCTGGTCTCTCTCATTGGTCTTTTTTATTGCAGCATAAGCCTAATCTTTTAGAAACTTTAGAAAAATATTATTACATATTTGCCTCTATAGTGGAGGTACAATTACATATATACCTTCCTATACATGGCAATTGTATATATGCCTCGTAGTTTATGGGTTAATTGTACAATTGCACTTTTAAGTTTTTTGCTCAAATTGGTAGGTGAAATACCCCGTCTAACGGTGAAATACCCCGTCTAACCCCCTTGGTTAAGTATGCATTTCTTTGGTAGTTTGGTGCTTGCCTAGGTGAGGAAGCGATGCATGTGTGCCCATCCCACGTGCAAGCTACGAATTTAATTAGTGCATTTTGGGTCTCACGGTGTAACAAACATCATTAGAAAACTTGGTTTTTCTTCCACAAATCCCGCATTTCGTTTTCAGGCACCATCAGGAGGATGGCGATCGATGATTTTAATTGCAGGAAAAGCAAGTCAATAGAATGGCTTTTTTTGCTGGTCAGACGCAGATGCACGACTGGTTTACTACTTGCTTATGGAGCATGTGGAGTGAATATGATCTGAGACAATCAATATTTTGGTTACATTTTCTCCGAGAAGGACCCCACGTGGTGCTTCGGCCGAGTGTGGTCCCTGGAATGCATGGCTCTCTGGGAAGGACCATGTGTAGGACTTCGGCATGAAGTGGTCTCCGGACCGCGTGGCGCTCCAGGAAGAACTTGTGCGGTGTTTCAGTCCATAGTGTTCTCTCGGACGCATGACGCCGGAGTTTCGGTACCAAGTCCCGTTGCACGTGGTAGGTGGCCACCCCTACAACACATATATTCGATGTTATTTACATAAGTGATAAGATGTTGATTACAGCCTTGAGTCATTACACCTATTGTATGATATCTATATATTCGAGTCATTCTTTTTAGATCATAATGGAGAAGTTCCGGTCTCGGTATCGGAGATATACGGATGGTCATATGACCATATGGTTCAAACAAATAAAATATTTACAACAAGTCTTAGAAAACAAGTGATCATAATTGAAGATTTAACAAGTGCAAAGCTGTGCTTGAAATTATTCCTCCATTCTATATTGGTGTCAATCCGTCCATAAAGATATATGGAAGTCTTTTTCAATTGCGTTTGATCCTGCTTGAGGAGTGAGAGCATCAATTGGCACGTGCCTTCATGCGGCTTTACATACAACAAGATGGTCTACGTAGTGTGTACGTGTGTGTGATAGAAGGGAAATGTCTTTTGAATACATCTTGTCGTCAGCTCAGAACGAATACATCTTGTCGTCAGCTCAGAACAGAGTAAGGAAAGGGAGGAGTTAGATAAGAGCTGTAATAGTTTGTTTGAAGAGTATGACAAATAGTGCTATCCCTAAATTTGGCCGGAACAATAGATAGGCCTAAATAATGTAAAGAATAAAATATAAGAGATAAACATATAAATAAATAGTGAAAAAAAGTTGTTAATAGTTTGTAAGTGAGGTGGATGGGGCTAGAATTTGAAGCTAGCATTAGCCGTGCTTTAACTGCTTAGCAACGATGTAGCCTAGATGGTTCTAAACATGAACACTATCTTTAAAATCTTGAAGCAATTAACTTCTATTCTTTTGTAGAAAATGTAAAACCAAGGGGGATCGACTTTTACATGCTCCCGATCGAAGTTCTGCTTTTAGTAATTAAGCCTAATCTTTTAGAAACTTTAGAAAGATATTATTACATATTTGCCTCTATAGTGGAGGTACAATTACATATATACCTTCCTATACATGGTAATTGTATATATGCCTCGTAGTTTATGGGTTAATTGTACAATTGCACTTTTAATTTTTTTTGCTCAAATTTGTAGGTGAAATACCCCGTCTACACCCTTGGTTAAGTATGCATTTCTTTGGTAGTTTGGTGCTTGCCTAGGTGAGGAAGCGATGCATGTGTGCCCATCCCACGTGCAAGCTACGAATTTAATTAGTGCATTTTGGGTCTCACGGTGTAACAAACATCATTAGAAAACTTGGTTTTTCTTCCACAAATCCCGCATTTCGTTTTCAGGCACCATCAGGAGGATGGCGATGATATGATTTTAATTGCAGGAAAAGCAAGTCAATAGAATGGCTTTTTTTGCTGGTCAGACGCACATGCACGACTGGTTTACTACTTGCTTATGGAGCATGTGGAGTGAATATGATATGAGACAATCAATATTTTGGTTACATTTTCTGGAAGGGTCCTGCAGCCCCTTCCAGCACCATTTAACAGGTACACTTAATAGGAAACGAGCGAGGTGGCCCGTGGGTTTGCGCAGCTAGATTTGTTTTGGCATATAGAGTTTATCTATAACTTATAATCTATCTCTAATATATCAGATCGGATTTAGAACTTATCTCTAATATATTATATCAACTTTAGTATTTAATCTGAATTTCTAATATTTTATGATTTATGTGAGAATTTCCTTGATCGATCTAGACCGTTATAATTTGGTCCCACCGTTGATCGAACGGTTCAAATAATCTGGGTGATGTGGATGAACGTGGTGGCTTCTTTTTCCCCTCCTTTATATATAATAATAGATAGATAGATAGATAGATAGATAGATAGATAGATAGATAGATAGATAGATAGATAGATAGATAGATGCACAATTAATTAAAAGGGTAACGCCAGAGTCACGAGGTCTTGGTTCGAGTTATGATTCTTCCAATATATTCTCAATATATCATCACAACCGATTCCATAATCCGGTAGTGATACCTTAAAGTATCACTCTCGGTGGCTAATACCGGTTTCAAACTGAAACCGCAGCCGGTTTAAAATCGATAATGATGGCCACTTCTCAAGCAATGAATATCAACTATCGGACAAATATGCACTAATATATTTTAAAAAAGGCCGAGCAAAAAAATATTAAGCCGCACCGGATGACCGGACCTAAACTACTTTGGGTTGCTTATTATTTTTCTTGAACAAATGGGGAGCAACCAGCCAACCATATATGTATCGCCGGTACGCATGTCCATCGTATCACTATCACATATGCTACGTGCATGGACAGACACAGGGCAGAGTTGGCCCTCCCTACATTGACAGTTTAATATCACCGGATAAGGGAGCATGAATTATTGTACAGTGCAAAGCAACTTGTTTGAGGCAAGGCTGTTTTGCTCTTATCTATTATATATACTATTAAAGTAGAGGAAAACGGAGCCACCACATTAGTCCACATTACTCAGATTATTTCAGCCGTTCAATCAACGGTGGGAACAAATTATAACGGCCTAGATCAATCAAAAAAATTCTCACATAAATTAAGAAAAAATTTATGCCACTGATTTTTGTGGGGCCGGATTATAACGGCTTAAATTAAAAGAAAATATTAGAAATTTGGATTAAATTCTAAAGATGATATTTCACATAAATAAAAAAAATAAAAGATCTATGCGGCTTAGATTAAAATAAAATATTAGAAATTCAGATTAAATAGTAAAGCTGATATAATATATTAGAGATAAACTCTAAATCCTATCTGATATACTATTAGAGATAGATTATTAGTTAGAGATAAACTTTATATGCCGAAAGAAATCTAGCCGCGCAAACGTGTGGGCCACCTAGCTCTTTTTTTAAAAAAGAGATTTCGGGGGGTCATAAAACATACAACATTTTTAAAGTGGTCACTAATTTATCTCAGCCACTTCGAACATGCTAGAGGCTTCGAGAGGCTTCGAGAGGCGAAGAGAATACCATGGCTACTTGGTGACATCCTTAGCAATTGGAGCCAGAATTTTTCAAAGGTGAAAGCATATATCAGCCGGCTAGCTAGGTTCTTTTCTTGATGCCCATTGCCTCATAATATTCTTTAGTGCTTTACCTAAAAGAAATATTCTTTGATCGGTACCGGTATTCGTTGACAGATAATTAACCAAATTAATTCGCAAATTTTTTTCCCCTTCATGGAGGCAGCTCATGAATTTATTTTTTCCCTCGGCCTTTCTATATGTGCTATAATATTATACTCCCGCAGAGAAAGAGAGAGGGATCGGAGCTGTTGCGTGCTCACTGCTCTCCCACCCCACCCATGCGTACTCCGCTATAAAAGCTCGACGGCCGGCGTCGCCACTGGCCACTGCTCGCATCCCGTCTGCCGTGTATTGTGCGGGTGTATGCGTGCGCGGCGCCTTCTCGCTACCTGTGCCTGTGCCCTTCCCACCGATGGAGGATCCGGCCATCCACGGTGTAAGTACCTTAACTTAGGCCTTCAGGGATCATTCCGATACTTTTTCTGTGAAAATATTAATCACCGAATGAGACCATAAGCTTTAGAGACCAGTCGAGGTCCCCATCCTATAATATTGTGGATGCCATAGATGCATGTATGCGCGGCATATATAATTTAGCTGTTCTATACGCAAGTTTTGAATAGCAGAAATAACAAGCTTGCATGCATGCATGCAGCCTTTCTCTCCATGGAATCACGGATGTTTCGTAGCCGCATGCCCAACTCCAACCGTCTCCGGCGAGGGTCTCCAGTGACTTTGAAGTTGAAGAAACAAATGTCTGTTTGGTGGGCGACCTTGAAGAAAAAATAGGCATTGAATCACTAAGGGCGGGAACTGAGATGGATGTTTCGCGGCCGCATGCCCAACTCCAACCGTCTCCAACGAGGGTCTCTGGCGACTTTGAAGTTGAAGAAACAAATGTCCGTTTGGTTGGTGACCATGAAGAAAAAATAGGCATTGAATCACTAAAGGCGGGAACTGAGATGGATGTTTCGCGGCCACATGCCCAACTCCAACCGTCTCCAGCGAGGATCTCTGGCGACTTTAAAGTTGGAGAAACAAATGTCCGTTTCGAAAGGGCTAGCTAACATCATGTGAGACATGATGCTGCTGGAGAACCAGATCCCCTGGCTGGTGCTCCAGCTCCTCATAGACCTTAAGCCCAACGCCGTGCCGATGGAGGAGATTATTGGTTACATGCCCAGTGAAAGCATGGAGGAAACATGTACAATTGTCATCGACGAAAATTTCAGGCCACCGCATCTGCTTGGCCTCATTCGATTCTATCAGGCTGGCGCCATGGAAGTGACGAAAAGGGAGTCTTTCTGGCCAGATTGGATGAGGATGGCGATTTGCATATTACGAAAGAAAAGTAATATGGACTTCTCCAGCGTCACAAGTGCAGCGGAGATGGCAGAGATCGGTGTGAAGCTGACGCCCAGCGAGACGTGCAGGTTCTCGGACATGAACGTCGTGAGGGGCCCACTGCTGGCCACGCTCTCTCTGCCTCCGATATTCCTCAACGCAACGATGTCACCCCTTGCTGGCTCGTCAACATGGCGGCGTTCGAGCAGCGCGCCATGACCGTTGATCGGGCGTTTCATGTCGGTGAACTGGTTGTTCGAAAAAAATATGTCGGTGAACTGGGCGACGAGGTGGGCGTCAGCTCCTACCTCTGCGTCGTGTCACAGCTCATGAACCGAGAAGACGACGTGCGTGAGCTCTGCAACAGGGGCGTCCTGCATAGCACCCATGGGCACAAGCAGATGCTCCGGTTCTTCACCAGCGTGGGACCTGTTCTGTTGTCCGGCCAGTCTCACGGCATCGTGTTGCTACGCCTTGCACAGTACAAGAATTACAGGTGGGTCCTGATCGCCATCTACAGGTTCCTCTACAAAAACGGCATAATCATTGCCACGGTGTTGTCCATTGCGGGTGTGCCGGTCGGCATCTTTAAAGCACTCCTCTCTCTCTCTCTCTCGCTCGAGCGACACTAGCCGTGAAGCTCCACCCTGCAGTATGTTCATGCCATGTATGTTCAGTACTTCAGTCACATAAGCCTACGAATCTTGCGTGTGTGTGGGTGTGTGATGTGTTACCTTGCGAATCCGTTCTTTACTTTTTCCTAATCTCGCCTAATTTGCTTGTACTATATTTACTAGGAGACATGCCCGTGCGTTGCAACGGGAGAAAAAAAAAATCTTTAAAACCTAGAGTGATTTGGACTGTCAAAATTTTCACTCTAAACAAACAATCAGGAACATAAACCACACAAAATGATAAGTAGATTATCTACCTTAGAATTATGTCAGATATGAGCAATTCATTAAGTATTCATGGCATGGTGAAGCTGAATATCTATTGAGTTTGTTTGGTAACCGAGGTCAGATGTGAATATTTCAATGCAAATGTGTGTGAACATTGAAATAGAGACTATCCGTGCTCATCATATAGACTATCATTGCTCATCATATCGACGCTACAACTAACAAGTAAATCAAAGCTAAAGTATGCAAGCTAAATCACATCGTTAAATCACATCAGGGAGAATGCAACAATGCGTTTGCACAAAAATCTAACAATGATCAAATATCTTCGAAAAATCCTTGAGAACTCCACGACGAACCTTTCCACCTTGTGCAAGCGGTTGTCCATATTGTTTATTTCCCTCTTCATCAACTTGTAGTTTATACCATACCTAAAAAAGAAGGCAATGCTAAATGTTTCAAAGTAGAAACATAAAGGTGCAATCTTTTACACTAAGTTAGGTAATAAGGAACCCCTAAATCAAGGAATACCTAGTTCATCGTGATTTCAAATTTTAGGAGACCTCACTAGCAGGTTCAATATTAATTACAGCAAGGAAAGCAGACATGTTTGCAATGACTTGAGCGGTTATATCTATTCTCTTAAACTTATCCAAATTACAAAGGAGATCGGAAGGCATAGTATGTTGTAGAAATAAGCTTTATGCAATGGCACACACCAAACCCAAGTAAAATAAAAGCATAATGAATTTGTTGCTTGCAAGATTCCTAAATCAAATTGAAAAATATATGACCTTCTTGTCATTTTGCTTCTAAATTTCTGAAAATGAAATAGGGATCTGGTTATAGACTATAGGTTTTTCACGATTAAGCACCATAAAATTATTTCTCAGCTTTCTGAACAATGGACATATTTGGTGTACTTGGCTACTTGTGCATCAACCTGTATGGATTCAATGGCTTGTATTTTTAAGAGAAAAGTTAAATTTTCTCATCCTCTCAGTTAATGCATCCGATGCACAGGAACACAGTCAGGAGCAAAATCACATAGAAATATAGGTCTACAAGAAAAAAATTGACTATGAATTCGACATGGCAGAACATATCAATCTGCACATATTGCTCATGAGAAAAAAAAAACTCTATGCTCTATTGTTTATGAGAGCATGAGTGTTGTAGCTAAATAAAAGAAAGTACTCTCCCATTCATAAGCTTTAGTTCAGGCAAGAGAACAATCAACCACCAGAGTTTGCCAATATTATCCATGATCTGTGCATATTAGTTTCACTAATTTTACTATTCAATAAAAGATATGAACAAGGTTTGCTTGATTCCCCATATGCTCAAAGTTGTACTGCCAGTTCTGTAAGCCCGGAGTGATTAAAATTTGTTATTTTCTACATAGGGAGAGTGAAGGTTTCACTCGTTTGGAATTTAAGAGATGAGTGCTCTAAAAATTCGGAGAAGTTGAGTTTATTGTCAGAACTAAGTTGTTCTTGAGATTCTGCAGCACACATAGCTGCTCTTCACCTTTCATATTTCTTTGGGAGTATTCTACACAAGACATTCTACTTTGCTTTTGTGTCCTCCACCCGTAAGCTTTGTGATTATACTTTTGATAGTTATTATGGAGAAATGGTGGACCAAGAAGTAGTGTGCATCTGATCCACTCTATATGGGCAAACTTTCAGACATCAACAAGCAATGTAAGATATGCATGTAAATCTTGGTGCATATGAATATGCATATTCTACTCTTGTTGTCTAATTAGTACACATATTGCTCTTGCCATTTTTATTATGGATAGTGTAAATAGCATGCTCTATATGAAGTAGATATTGTGATTTATTACAATTCACTCTTAAAACTTACAGCACAATAACAATAAGATTACAGATGTAATGTGGATTGGATAATTCATATGGTACTGGTACTACTTCCCATCTCTACAGATCCAAGCATCAGGTTTTCAGTGATTTCAAAAACTTACCCATTAATTGTAGAACAAGGAAAAGAGCCAAAGACAGAACACCATAGTGGTAAAGTACTTTTTAGGTGTAGCAGTAGTTTTCATGAGTTTAAGTCCCATCTCTTACCTGTGTAGTTCTTCTGCATTTTCTAAATCTCTATTTGAATTACCTGCCCTTCACTGACAACCGACCCTAGCCTGCAACCTTCTTCCGGTGGATCCGAGATTTTGATACTCTTTGCCTAGGCAACTAATCTATCTAAAATCGCTTTGCAATTATCTCCTGTGGATATGTCGATTATTTATGCCATGTATTGGAATTTGGAAAATAGCTTGATGTCTAAAATAGACAGGAGAGCATACATACATGAAGAAACTTGGCCAGCATTTGCAAAACGGCCATACATGGACCATTCAACAGCTGATTTAAATTCAGAAAGATGTACAATAAGATGATGCTACTTGCTTGTCTATAAATATAAATATGTAAATTTGATATTTGTCCTTTCATAACCCAGAGAATTGTGAACTACAGAGCATAGTGCAACATGGAAGGAAGGTACCTTTGTCAATGTCAACGTCATCAAAGATAATAAGAGGACTTTTGCCACCAAGCTCTAATGAAACTGGCTGTTGAAGAGAACGTGCAACAGAATCAGAGTAATGTGACATTAATGCATAACTGAAGTGCTTATAGCATCGACATAAGAACAAAAGGTAACAGGTTAATGGCATATTTAGTTAAAATGTGGTAGTATACCGAGCAAGGATGAAAACTGGACAAAAATAGAGAACAAACCTTAACCACTTGGGCAGCAACAGTCATTATCTTCTTACCAGTCTCTGTACTTCCAGTAAAAGCAACCTGCAGAGAGGATCCACAAAAAAGAGCTTCAGAACCGGACATAATAATGTGTTATGTGACGCTCTATTGGTGTGTTCGTCGTATATGAATATGCATTGGCAAGGACGTCTGACCTTATCCACTTGGGGATGTGAAGCTAAAGGAGCACCTGCTTCAGAGCCCAGATCAGTAATTATGTTCAAAACTCCTAAAGGTAGAACAAGGATGTTTGCAAGAATATGTATCTGGATAGAGCTTTGGGGAGGGACTAAACATTGGTTAATTAATTGCTACACGTGCATGGTGCGGCGATGGCTTTTTCAGGACCTGCCCCAGCCAGCCGACCGAGAGAGAGGAGGTGAGGAGGAGGAGAACTCACCTAGTCAACTTCCGCATGAGATTCCAACCATGGACACCGTTGTTCTTCACAGAACGGGTGCCGGTTACTACATCAGCACCGGTTTCCTTTTGCTTCCAGATTAAGGAAAATATGGTTAAAAAGACATAAGGCTCTTCTCGGCGACTTTTCAGTATCTCGGTGAGCTCCCAACTATAACAAACATTGCTTAAAACTAACAGCTAACAAAAATCATCTTTTCAACAACACTGAAGTATATATATGCCATGATTAGCTAATGTTCCCTTTAAAGAGTTCATAAAAACAAATTGATGAGGAAGGTAACCTACCATATTCAACTATTTTGCGAACAAATTCTTTAGACCAGTCAGACTGAATCTGTTAGACAACCATGCTACCGGGTGTAGTCCGAGATTGCCTAGCAGTGCGTAGATAGTAGACGGCGAAGAACAATCACAGATGAACACGAGGATGTAGGAGAGAAAATATTCTTTATTGCTTTTCTCTTGTGTACATAATAGATTGAAACCTCTCCTATTTATGCTTAGTGCTAGGGTTTCGGCTTGGTCCATACACCTGGGTCCCACCCCTTAGCCGTGCTGGGCCCAAGGCCGGCCCGTGCTCGGGCGTGGTTCCTCAATAGAATCCACACATACATTGGACTGAGAATAGCACTAAATATCTGTTAAGCAATATGTAATAAAACACAAAACTCCAGTGACAAAATTGTAAATGCGCCAGCATAGATACTACTCTTACCCAATGAAGCTTGGTAAGTACTTCGTAAATAGGGAACATAATAGATGGAGGGGGCGACTACGCCACGGGATCCTGTCGGGAGCCCACCCCGACGGGATCATCTCCCGCATGCATTTTTTTCCTCGCGCGCGGAGGACGCAGCTAGCGGCCATGCATACACGCGAGGCCATGCATACGCGCGGGTGGGCAGGCAGAGCTAGAGATCATGGCGGGACGGCAGCGGTTGAGCGAGACGTTCCGGCGGTCGGGGTCATCAGGGATGGTGTGGGAGGACAAGCACCGGCTAGCGTCCGGCGAGCTGGGGAAGGGGGCAAGGAGGCGGCGCCGCGGCAGCAGCGGAGCGGCTCGAGCGGGCACGGCGGGTACAGGGCGGGGCAGCTGCAGCCTGCGCTCGACCCGCCCTCCCTGCGCGTCGCCGCTTGCGGCTTCTGCAGCCTCTTCGCCAGCAAGGACGACGGCAAGCCGGCGCCCCGCCCTGCCAAGGCCAAGCGACGCTGAGGTCACCGTGCCGTGCGTTTGTATGTATGCGCCATGCTCGTGTCTTCTGATCATATATAGCTTTGCAACTTAGAAACACAAAGTACATGCAGGATCAAACCAAAGTACGTACAGGGTAGCGATTTGTGTAAGCATATATGCGAGGCCAATTGATGGATGGAGCTAGGGAGCGTACGTGGTGTACGCGCAGCGCTCCATGCATGCGCGCGCAGGGCGGCAGCGGCGGCAAGCATGAAGCATACATGACAAACAAAAAAATGTATCATATATGACAAACAAAAAAATGTATCAGGTATGTAGTATCATGTATTAAAGTTGTAGTATCAAAGTTGGAGTAGTATTCAATGTTGGAGTATCAGGTATCAGGTTGGTGGTATCATCGAGTTTCGGTATCGGAAAAAGGTATCATAAGGCTATCATATATGACAACGCAAAAAAAAAATCAGTATTGGTTATCATGTTGGTGGTATCGCCGAGTTTAGGTATCGTAAATAGGTATCATATATGACAAACAAAAAAAGTATTGGTATCGATAGTATCATGTTGGTAGTACGTCGAGTTTCGGTATCGAAAAAATGTATCATATATCACAAACAAAAAAGTATTGGTATCGAAGGTATCAAGTTGGTGGTATTGTCGAGTTTCGTGGTACCATTGAGATATCAGGTTGGTGGTATCTTCGAGTTTTATGGCATCATTGAGGTATCGGATCTGGGTTTTGAGGATCGATGGTATCAGGTTGGTGGTATCGTCGAGTATCGGATAAAAAAAAATCAAGTATCGGATCAGAAGTATCATCGAGTATTGGATCAAAAAATCAAGTATCGGTATCATCAAGTATCGGATAAAAAAATCAAGTATCGAATCAAAAGTATCATCAAGTATCGGATCGAAAAATCAAGTATCGGATCAAAAAAAATCAAGTATCGAATCAGAAGTATCAGTGGTATCATGTTGATGGTATCATCAAGTTTAGGTATTGAAAATAGGTATCAGATATGACAAACAAAAAAAAATTGGTATCAGCAGTAACAGATTGATAGTCTCATCGAGTTTCGGTATCGAAAAATGTATCACAAGGTATCATATATTATAAACAAAAAAGTATCGGTATCGGGTTGGTGGTATCATCGGGTTATGGTATCGAAAAAAAGTATCATATATCAAAAACAAAAAAGTATTGGTATCGGTGGCTTTAGGTTGGTGGTATCGTCGAGTTTCAGGGGTATCATTGAGGTATAAAAAAAGTATCATATTTGACAAAGAAAGTATCGGGTCTAGGGGGTCGAGTATTGGTGATATCAGGTTGATGGTATCGTCGAGTTTTGGTGTCGAAAAAATGTATCATAAGGTTATCATATATCACAAACAAAAAGGTCTCAGGTCTGGAGGGTGTCGAGTATCCGTGGTATCAGATTAGTGGTATCATCGTATGATACTAATGTCAAACTAGTAAAATCTAAAAAAAATCTAAAAAAATAAAAATTGTAAAAGTATTTAAAATGTGTTGATTAGAATTTTAGATGAATTATAAAATTTCTTCTATGTAATTTGGACTTCAAATAAAAAAGATATAAAAATGTGAAATTTAATTACAAATAAAATCAACTGCACTATAAGTAGTTAGTCTCCAGCTATTGGAAAGAAGAGACAGTACATCACGTCTCCTCCCTCACGCGCGCCAAAACAAAATCAGCGTCTCAGCGAGCGCCCCCATCCGACGGCCACGACCTGTCCCGTCGGGGGGCGCGCATGACAGGATCCCGTCATAAAGTATTTCTGTAGATGGCTGAATCTGGTAAATGACAGAAAGGAAAGGTAAAGTATCATACATGGTGAGGTAGATCAACATCGATGATAACAACGAAGTGCACCGAGGCATGCTTTAATCCATATAAAAATGCAGTACTTGAAAGTTTTCGGTCGTTATTTAACACAAACAGGAAACATAAAATTCACCCTAAACTTAAATTGGAGATATAAGCTCACTGAGTCCTAGCTTCCTTGGCCTAGGTCGCAGATATTGCAGTTCGCCATGGTATGAGATATCCAAAACCAACCACATTACACAGAGCCCACATCCAGATCCAAGGCCATGGGGAAGGACCTAGAAGAAGTCATCGTCGTCGATGTTGCTGCCGTTGTCGCTGCCGCCGTGTGGTTCGTGAGGAGCTCTCGATGTCGCCGCCGCCGCCCAGATCCAGGCCATGGGTGGAGCCGGATGAAATCGTCGCCGTTGCCAGGGAGATAGGCATCGCTGTGGGATGACGACGCTGTGAGCCTGTGAGGGAGCCGGCGAGCCGCATCTAGGGGCGTGAGCGGTGGGGGAGGGGGGAGAGAAGGCGGGTGGGTGTTGGGGAGAGAGAGGGCGAGAACTGGGGAGGAGACGCAGTGGCGGCAAGGGAGTGGACGGCGGCGGCGTGTCTGGCCGGGGGGAGTCGACGGCGGCGGGCATGGCGAGGAGATGGTGGAGGGTGGAGGAGAGAAAGAGGGAGGGCATGCGTGAGCGAGTAGAGACATGCGCAGCGCGGTGGGTGGAGAGGTCGAGGGGCTGTTTGTTTCCTGCCGAGGAACGCCGCGCCACAATGGGGCAGCTGCGGCAACTGCGGCGCTGTTTTTGAGCGCCACACAGTGTGGTAGAAAAAGCTGAAGAAATGAGCCACAATCTGCCTACAAAGATGTGGTAGCCTCTGCTTAGTATACAACCAAACACTAGCCTAGATAATTGTGGCCTGCCTAACTTGAGTTGTGGCACGTTGAAGCAGCGAACCAAACAGCCCCGGAATCACATCATCTTCCATAAGTAGAAGCCACGGCAGAGGCTCCATAGGGCTTCATCTGGCCATTCATTTGATATCCAATGTTTACCATCAAAGCCCAGTATTAGGAGGCCCATATCATCCTTCTTTTCTTTTCTTTTCTGTAATGCGCGGGAAGAACAGCGCGCATTCCTCGCTTTGCTGCCCGAGGGAAACTCCCCACTTTGCCGCCCTAGGGAGGGAGCTCTCCGCTTCGCCGCCCGAGCCGCCGCGCCCTCCACATCCAGCGGCATCATCCAGCGTTGCCACTGCTTGCCACGTCCAGCGCCGATCTCCTCGTCGTTGCTACTGCCAATCAATCGCTGCGACGCCCCTGCTTCCACTCAAATGGAGCCTAGTATTCCAGATCAAGCGCCTTTCTCATTATTAGAAGGAAATGGAACAACTAATCCTCCTTCTGATCATATGCCTCAACCCAATGGAGGATCTCCTTCAGATGGAAGGTATAAATCTTACCACATTTTGGGTACTAATATTTGAACTTTGCACCATGTACTAGCTTAGTTTAATTGGAGTACCATTTTTTGTAACATCGTATTGCAAACATGTTTAATTAATTTTTTTAGGAACTGATGTAGCCACGTACTAGCTTAATTTAATTGAGGCATCTTGTTATCCTTTTTCTTTTACAGAGACAGTACAATACCTAGTTGGATTCCCAAAATTGGCATGGAATTTGCAAATACAGGAGATGTTGAAACTTTTTGGAAGTACTACGGAGGCCGAATGGGCTTTAGCATTAGAAAGAAGTGGGAGAACACTAGTCGAAAGGATGGCAAGGTTACATATTGTCAGTTTGTTTGTGCAAAGCAAGGTTTGAGAGAAAAGGACAAAAGAGATCATTTGACCAAGAATCCTCGAGCTGAGACAAGGACTAACTGTAAGGTGCGCATGGGAGTCTCCCTGAATCGAGGAACTGCAAAGTACAAGGTAGTTGATTTGGTTCTTGATCACAATCATGTGCTCCAAACTCTGGAAACAGCACACCTAATGCCATCAAACCAATGAATCTCAGCGGTACAGGCTTTTGAAATTGAAATGGCAGATGCTTCAGGAATTAAGCCTAGAATAGCTCATGAATTAGCTGCTAAGCACATCGGAGGGGTGGCTAACCTTGGATACACTTGTCGTGATCATAAGAATTATCTTCGGACTAAGCGGCAAAAGGAGATGAAGTATGGTGAAGCTAGGAGCTTGTTGCATTACTTTCAGCAAAAGAAACAAACAAAGAAGAAGAAGAAGAAGAAGAAGAATGAACCAATGGTATTATCTCTCAAACTTATTTACTCTGATTTATTAATATGCACAATACATAAATATTCTGCTCTGCAGGTTCACTCGATTGGGAAAGATTTGCATCCTAGTAGTGGAGACCATTGAAGTTCAGTAAAGACACAATCAACATTTTGCGGTTCTTGATTTACATGGCAATAAATGCTATTTATATTTTGTATATGATAATGCTTATGCAACTCGGGCATAGTTATCCTTTTGTTTATGCTCATACAGTACTAAGATCATCTTTTTTTAGTGGAAGTACTGCATTGTAACAGAACCTTCTTTTGGCATGGTTTACTTTTGAATGGGTAGATACATGAAATTCAAGCAAGATTTCATTCAATATCATCCCTTTTTCCCTATATGATTTATTGTTGGCCTGATTACAAATTCCATCAGATGCTAAATAGATCTGAACAAGATGCTGCTAATCTGTCTGTCTGAAATGCAACAGTGCACTTTTGGTTTGGTTACATTCAGATTTAAACTGTGGCTTCAAATGTTGATAATTAAACTTTAAATTTCTACAGTAGTTTAAATGTGTTTCCAGGAATCCATTTTGCCCATTTCGAAGCTCTTACATGCATCCTATGGCTTAAATCAAACCCAATTGGAATGCATCTCGAGCGTCGAGTTCTGTTTTCTGAAACAGAAGGGTGTACAGCTTCAGCCAATTCCGTTTGCCTTCATCCACTTCCGTCCATCTCGCATCTGATGGCTGTAAGCGCGTACCGCTTCGCAGTCACTTAAGTGGACCAGCTTCTGCCGTCCATCGCGGGATGGATGGTCGGATCTGCGCCTATGACGTCTCTGCCGTATAAATCGCAACGGCAGACGATGCGATTCCGGTGGAGAGGGCACGGCCCGCTAGGGTTTCACGCTCGGGAGTGCGTAGCGGAGCCGTGCGTTCGCTATCGGATGATGGCAGGAGGCTGACGGACAAAAAAAAACGACGGAAGAAGAAATCATATTCTCTTTATTATTAGATAGAGAGGTAGAGATTGGTATCTATTATTATTGTGACACACAAATTTTTGAGCACTCATCTTGAAGTTAAAAATTTTTGCGCACTCAGTGCCCACAAAGTTAAGTTTTTTTTCGCAAGGAGTTTATTTGTTGGCCTGATGGCCCTCGCGATGGTTTGCAAATTATGCTGTTGATGAGTAACGGCAATATTTAATGGTTAGGAGCAATCATCAGGGGCATATGGCAATAAAAATTGAGCTCAAGGTACACTTAGTATAATCCTATTTCATATTATTAAGTTCCGTATAAAGGTTTCATTACCAATTCTACAATGGACTATCGATCAGGCACCTCCAAATGTACAGATGGGGAATGCACATTGTTGACATGAAAGCATGATCGACAAGCAACACCAATCATCACAGATATGGAACTAATTGTAAATACTTCAAACAAAAACACCCAAGTCAAAACCTCTAGCAAGGATCATTGAATACTCCCAAATCTTCCTTTGGAAAAGTGTGCAACATAATGAAAATCTCGCACCATTGCGAGCAGGACTATTAGTAGCCTTACACTGATTGAAACTACCATACCCATGGTATTCTGAAAAATTAGTTGGTATTCTGAAAAATTAGTGTTGTTACCCGATATGTTCAAACCAATGTAGCGATCTAAAATTGCAGGAATATGCTGCTTTAGATAATAGGTACAACACGCAAAGCAAAACGGGGCTACAATGAAGCACAAACATACAGTCCGCTTTGAAAAAAAAGATGAACTTTTTGCAGAGCGCCACGCCAAAATGTTAGATAGTCAGGTCTGAACATCATAACAAAGTAATCAAAATATCAAATAGAAGGCAAAAGAGTAAGGGAGCATGGCTAAATTGCAACAAGCAAAATAAAAGAATGAAAGACTAAATTGCCCGGCTAAATTGTCACCCTAGCCGCCGCCGCCTCTCCCAAACCCTAGCATCCGCCGCCGTTTCGGTCTAGCTCGCCGCCGCCGCCTCGAGCTCTCGCCGCGCCGCATCGGGCTCGAGCCGCCGCCGCACCCTAGCCGCCGCCGCCTCCCACCAACCCTAGCCGCCGCCGCGGTCTAGCTTGGCGCCACCAACTCGAGCTCTCGCCGCCGCCACTTCGGGCTCGAGCCGCCGCCGCCTCGGGTCATCACCGAGCAGCCTCCTCAGGCCCTCGCCGCCGCCGCCGCCTCGGGTCAGCACAGCGCCGCCTCCTCGGGCCCTCGCGCCGCCGCCTCGAGCTCTCGCCGCCGTCTTGTCGAGCGCCTCCTCCTCCTCCCGCCTGCGTCCTCCTCGGCTTCTTCACTGTAGCGTCCTCGAGCTCGACTCCTCCCGGCGGCGGCGGCGGCGGAGCGGCTGTGTTTTCGGCTGGCCATTCCCGTTGCTGCCGCCGGGCCTTCATGGTGCTGACCGCCGGCGTCTCTCCATCGGGATGGAGCAGCAAGGCGGCCCCTCTCTTTTTCTTCCCCTTCTGCTTCCTCTCCAGATCCGCGTCGTTCTGGCGGCGGTGACATCTGTGCAACTATTTCTCGCAACAACATCTTCATCTTAACCAGTGGTTGTCCTATTGGCTCGGAGGCAGTTGTCACCTTGGCATCGACTCACAGCTTCGCTTATTTGGGCGACTCATCTCGCCTTGAGATGGTTCCTGCGGACTTTAGACGCGTGCCCTTTGGCTATCTCGCGTCTCTGTTGTTGTGGGGTGCTTATCTGAAGAAGGTTTGCTTGTCAACAAGTTTGTGGCCGTTTGCAGTTGGCCAAGACTGGGCGTTACGGCAGTGCTGGCTTGGTTTGTAGGGGGAGGCGACATTGGGGACTTCGGTTTGGCGGTGCTTTTGGGTACCGGTTCGTTGACTCTGGGGAGAAATCTCTAGGTCTGACCTTAGCTGGTTGTACCTGGCAATGGCGGCATCGTTGCCATTCCCTTGTTGAAGGCATTGTCTGGAGTTCGATGAATTTGCTCTACAGGGTGAAAACCTATGGTCTGATCTTTACTGCTTGGACCATGGCAACGACGGCATGCTTTCGTGTCGTTCCCTTCTTGGAGGCGTTGCTTTTGGAAAGCCTTCATCGTTGTCTAAGTGTTGCTTTGGTGGTGCTCGGTTTTGAAGATTTTGTTGTGTGTTGTAGCGTGCTGCGACAGGATTGTTTCGTCTTGTCTTTTTTCTTTTTTTGTCTTTGGTTGTGTGCATCCTAACTATGCAGAGGCCGGTTGTGATCTTGGTTCGATTGTATCTCCTTGATGTAATTGTCTGAGATCAATAAAACTTCCTTTGTCAAAAAAAAAAGAATGAAAGGCGAACAGATCAAATTTGCTCTGCGCGATATCATGGAAGTGAAGCAACCAATGGAGCAGGGGGCGCACCTTCGGCGGAACCTGCGCGACACGGATCGCGCCTTGCACTTGCGCTTGTCCCTCGCGTCCTCGTGCCTCCGCCGCCACCTGATCTCCTCCATGACGCCGGAGCGAGCCACCTCCCACCTGAACAGCCGCAACTGCTCGTCCCCGTCCACGTCCCCGTCCCCGGCGTCCACCTTCGTGTTGTGGTACTTGGAGTTTGCCACCGACACCCCGCCCCACATCGACGGCGAGCCGTGGGCGGAGACCCAGATGGTGAGAGTGGATGCGAAGGGCGATCAACACGGGAAGGAGAGGATCGAGGCCGGGGTGTTGTCGCCGAAGAGGGGAGGCGACGGCGGCGGGTAAATCGTCTTGACGTGGTGGCGACGGCGATCGCCGGCGAGTGACGGAAACTGTTTGGTGGGCCGAAGGTGGGACAAAGAAGAGAAATGGAGATATCGAGATTGGAGGCCTAATTATGGCCTAATCTCGGAGCGTCCTATTCAGATTTGTTTTGAGTTAGAACTTCGTGGGAAATAACCAATTTGCCATTTTGGGCCTATTCTTCATTTCTTCCGCTGCCGCCTCCTCTCTTTTGGCCTGCTTTCGGTTTGGGCCAGCACTTCCTCCCTTGTTGTGCTTCTCTGAATTTATTACTGTTCTGACTTCATTTTAATTCGTAATTAAAAAAATAATTTGCCGGTCTAATTAATTAAAAAAATAGTCCTCCGGCACTGGACCAACAGGCGTCAGGTATAAACCGTCCGTTGGACGGGCGTTATTAAAGGCGCACAGTAATTAGCGCCGGACGAACGGACGGTCAATAGGACCAACGGCCCGGGGCATGTTCGAGGTAAGAAACGCTCGTTCGTCGGGCGTTTAATAGCACCTTTTCAACTATGATGTAAAAACTGCCCGACTGACGGGCGTTTTATGCGGCGCGGGAATTAACGCCTGATGGATGGGCGCTAATTCCAGTAAAACCAGTGCGCGCCCGGCGCTGCCTCGACACGGTGCCATTTGAGCCGGGAGAGCTGAGCGGCAGGGGGGAGAGGAGGAGCCGAGCGGTAGTGGGAGAGAAAAAAAGGTGGAGGAGGAGGAGGAGGAGAAGGGAGAGGAGAGGAGAGGAAAAAAAAGCGGTAATTTTGTAGCCCTCTCCTATTTTATTTTGTAATGAATGAAAACAAGGTAGGTTAGCAATATGCCACACGATAATTTTAATATTCCGTTTTTAGATTAAATATAGGAATTTGGTTTCGATAATAATTAGGTGTATTTTCTGTATTATTTATGTACATTCGATTTAGGGGTTTAAATTAGGATAATATTCAGGTTTGGTTTTTGTATAACATATGTAAATTAGTTTTAGGATTTAATATATGATAATATGTAGGGTAGATTGTAGACTATATCTAGGGTTATAACTAGGGTTGTAAGGGAGGGTAATTCATTGATTTAGTGTGTATGTTTATTTTTTTGCAGTTTAGGGTAAGGGTTTAGAAATTTAGAGGGCATGTGTGGGTTTGCCGTTCGGATAATAGTAGGCGTGATTTATTTGAAGCATAATGCACGTTGGTTTAATGCATAGTACGCAAGGATTAAAACTAAAAAGTCTTTAATATGTTTATGTCGGTACGAGAAGAATTAAAAATTTATTAGGAGTCATTTTTTTAAGGGTCAATGTGTCGGGGATTAAAATACGGCCCATTGCCATGGCCCACTCCCTGACGGCCCAGTCGAACAGCCTACCAGGGCCCAGCTCCCTGGAAGGTTCTATCTGGCCCATGTGCATCCTGCCGAACAGCTTCCTGGCTGGCACGGTGCGTAATGGCCAAGGAATCGTGTTTGAGTCCGTCTCGAACAAGAGTACTGCGCGACTACGTGAAGACCCGGACGTTGGTTTCCCGGATTGGATTGGAGGTCGTGATCCCCAAGATTAGGAGATTACCTTATCTACCGTAGGATTGTATTTGGCATGTATGAGTTCGTCACGATCTCGTAGTTAGCCCGGCCCGATATTCCTCGGTAGGTCAGTTTGCTCCGCACTATATAAACAGGGCCCCTAAGGCGTTTAGAGGGACCTGACTGGAGTTTTCTCGTATAACTTCGTATAATGTATGCTATACGAAGTTATTACGGTGAGAAGTTTCCTCAACGGAGACGTAGGTGTTCATGTATTGAGCACCGAACTTCGTAAAACAACTCGGTTTGCGCCTTCTTGTCTCACTCATTTACTTCCGCATATTGATTTGATCGTTTGTATGTGAGTGCCATCGAGCCTCCTAGTAGTCACTTGTGCCTCATTGTGATCGCTTCCGCAACTAAACTCTAAATCCATCGATAGCTTGTGTTCCTAATTTGACTAACTAAGCAAGCGAATTGAGAGAAGTAAAATTTGAAAAGAGCCGATTCACCCCCCTCTC
>SPJY01000713.1:88245-143408 GCA_005191435.1 Raddia distichophylla | reverse complement strand
TTTTTTGTGCCACGTCAGCGCCACGTCAGCACTTAACGGCCACGTGGGCGCCACGTCACCGTTTAACGGAATTTTTAACGGACCCTAACGGCCCAGGACTAACCGTGCAAACGGAGACAAGTTCCGGGAGCTGAGAATTCAATTTCAAAGTTTAGGGGATTTCGTGCAACTTGTTACAAGTTTCGGGAGCTACAGCGCAATTTTCTCTTTTTTTTTATTTTTTTTCGGATTTTTTGTGCCACGTCAGCGCCACGTCAGCACTTAACGGCCACGTGGACGCCACGTCACCGTTTAACGGAATTTTTAACGGACCCTAACGGCCCAGGACTAACCGTGCAAACGGAGACAAGTTCCGGGAGCTGAGAATTCAATTTCAAAGTTTAGGGGATTTCGTGAAACTTGTTACAAGTTCCGGGAGCTACAGTGCAATTTTCTCTTCTTTTTAGCAACATCATGTTCCTCAATTTTAGCACATTCCTGCTTTTCTCTTTTTTCTCAACATTAGCTTTGATTATTTCAACAGGGGTTATAGGTTCTAACAAAATTTTCTTACCTTTAAACTTGAATGTATATTTATTAGTTCTACCATGATGAACATCTTTATCATGCAACCATGGCCTACCTAATAAAAGTGAACATGTATCCATAGGTACAACATCACAATTAATATGATCATGATAAGAACCAATAGAGATGCGTACTCGAGCAGTTTTCGTTACTTTCAGCTTACCACAAGAGTTGAACCATTTAATCACGTAAGGATGTGGATGTGGACTCAGTATGAAGCCAAGCTTGTCAATCATATGAATGCTAGCAAGGTTATTGTGATTACCTCCATCAATAATGGCTTGGACAGCGTAATCCTTGACAACGAATCTCGTTTGAAAATGATTATGTCATTGGTTCCTCTCTTCAATGTCACCATCCTTGTTATCAAGTTCTACAGGCGGTTCTTTGTCATCTGCGTTATCTTTCTTTTCACGTGAACCTGTCATTGTTAGCAGAAACAATGAAAATATACAGATTTATATATATCCTATGCTCTACTGGGTTATGTGAGTGGCAAAACTATCTCTAACCTATCCTTTGCTCTTACCAGTTCTTACCACGCAAGCAGTAGGTACAATCAGCAACCGGTCGGTGATAACGTCGAATCACGAGGTGGTAAAGCGATGGCCAGAATCCGTCCTTGCTTGGCTAGTAGAAAGTGGAGCTTGGACAGGCTTTAATATGTAGCAAAGGAAGTACTAAAACCACACTAGTTAAAAACAAGTTGAATAAGCGTTCAAACGGAGGTGTTGTGCTGGTCCTAGGCTAGACCGCAATAGAGACGCGAGCCTAATCACAGATGTCGTCACGAGAATCCAACTAGTACACTTCAAAACAAGCTCAATTTTTTCACTTCTTTAGTGTGGCTTTTTTTCCTTTTTTTGCACTTGCCTTTTTTTGTTTTTATAGTGCCGCTTTTTTTTTTGTGCACTTGCCTCTTTTTTTGTTTACTTTTCAAACAGGACAGCAGAAGAAACAATCCTTTAGGCACAATTATGGACCCCAAACACTCAGAATCTGAGAAACACTTCTATACAAAAGGTGTAAAGGATCTTTTAATATTTCCAAAACATCCAAGATCATCAAAATCCGAGTTCATATGAGTGAGATATGCGCAAAACACCGAACTGGATACAAGTGAATACGAAATTAGCATAACAAAGATGGCAAGTTTTCTCACTGTTAGAGGCCGAATTTGGGAATCTTCATTTCGTCATAGGCAAAGTTAGATATGATAGAAAATTTTGTGATCTTTCCAACGAGCACAAGAACGTTCAAATCCGAGTTCGCATGCAAAAGTTATGACTATTTTGCTGAGACAGTCACAAATTTGCACACGAGGACGAATTTGAAACGGTTTTAGAGTTTCCTTTTTGGGCTTGGCCGAGATGGGGGAGGGGTGGGGCTCGGCCAGCGGGATATGGAAGGTGTTTTGGTAGGTGGAAAGTGTGAGAGTCTTGCAAGGTAACCAATCCGCTATTTTTTGGGAAACCAATCCGCTATTTTTTGGGAAGATATGATTGGGTGGAATATAGCAGGAAGCTACGAATAAGAACATGATGAATAATGTGACAAAAACATGACTCGAACTAGAAACTCTAAAGATCAAACACTAAGACCAGCAAAGACTCGACGATGCACTGCAAATTCAACAAGAAATAAATTATGCGGTAATAGTGAAGGCTCAAAGGGCTTGGAATTTTTTTATGTGGCAATTTTCTGGATTCTAGGTATGAAATCAATCTACTAATTTCTCACCAGGAAACCGGATGCTCTGATACCACTTGATGGGCGCAGACGCGGGGTCCCAATCTTCTGGTGAAAAACGACAAGGATAACTCGGTAGGTATCACGGAGATCTAAACGATCCGGTTTCCAACCCCGCAAAGGAACTGGAAATCCCGGTGATCGCTAAACCACCACGACGATTATTATTGACCGAACTAGAGGCACGATCGACCTGTCCACGAAGGATGATTCCTGAGGGCAACCGAAGAACGAGCAAAAACACAAGATAAGCAATCACATTTGCGAATATAGATTAAGTATAATGGGGTTCAGAAACTTGACCCTGTTGGTCTAGCTGACACACGAAGAACAAGGCGAAATCTCACACGATAGTGACGAAATCAACTAAACAAAACCCAACTAAGACTAAGCACGGCGTGGGACTTATATACGGTGGCGGCCAGAGGAGGTGCGCCCAAACAGGTGCCCACACGTGCACAACCCTAACTCTAGGGGTACACGGGCTTTGGGCCCAAAAATACGGCGACACAGCGCAAGGAAATTTCTGTCCGTCAGCTTGTTTTCGTGATTCCTGTTGACTCGGATTGAATTTGGAGGCGTGATCAGATCCGTTGGAAAGTTTATCTCGTAAGATTTTCGTAGAGTCCCTTTTTGCCTCATTTGGACCTCGTATGTGATCCGTACGTCCGTTTGAAGGTGCACTAGTTCTGGATGTCTGAACCGGACTCGGCAGCGAATTCGACGTCCCCTCTACTTGGGCCCGGTGGTCGAGGTCTTCTTGAACCTTGTAACTAACTTTCTGAACTTTCGTTGATGAAGGCTTGAATGGTATGGCATGAGGATTCATGCCGTCTTGTCGCTTTTCTACTCCATCAGCAAGCTCGTCATTGACAGCGAGCTCGTCAGTGATGTCCTCATCAGAATGAAACCCATTGGACTCTAGACTTATCCAGGTCTAAGAATAACCAAAGGACTTACTAGTCAAAAGTGTATAATCTATTTCAAAGTTACCAAATGATAGGGTAAAAAATATATCAAGGATGGGATTGTGTTTAACAACACTAGTAATAAAGTGGGTGATATCTAGACCTGCTCTAATAGCATTTTATTCCACACAGTTTATACAAAGAATTCATAAGCATGCAATCTCATAATTTAAAGAAATTGAACTTTAATAAAAAAAACTAGGATAGAAGAATGACCTAGAGAATTTGGCCTGCCTGGCCCTTCAGCGTTGAATACCAAGCATTGAATACCAGGCCTTAATCCGGATCTAACGTAAAGATACAAATGGCACAAAAATCTCAGAAGAATGCTGCCAGCATGATGCATGAAAATATTCTATAATCATCACAATTTAAATAAAACTATCGTAAACCACTAAGTCTTACACTTAATTTTATACGAAATGACATGAATGTATGTGCATGGATGATAGGATAAATCTACCCATGTAGACACCCATAATAGGAAAATAATTACTTGAAATATATTGCAATCATAAATGCATCCAAAACAAGTATTCAACCATTTCTATGCAATCAAATAAATAGGATAATAAACAAGGCAATGATATAATTAAACCAGCATTTTGTTTATACACACCAATCTTACCTATGTTAAGATTAATTAAACAAGGCAAACAGTTCTAGAAAATCTTACATACAAGTTCAAAACAAGATTTTTTTGCAAAGCTAATAAATCTAAATAACAGGGGCTAGAGAATTTTATAGCAATACAAATTCTAATTTAAGAATTTGACCTATAATTGATTTCTAAATAAAGATACAAGCTAGAAGAGACAAACTCACAGGCTCACATGCTAAAAATAATTTAATAAAAGGCAAAACAGTGAGATATAGAATTTTAGAGGCTAATATAAATTTATGCAATTTTCTTATACAAAGGAAAATACAAATTAAGCAATAATGTTAATTCAAAGCAAGATTAAAGGACTAATCAATTATTACAGATAAATACAACAGTGCAACAGGGCAAACTATATTTTTACTAGGCTCCAGATATCATAAAGTAATTACCAACAAAATTTCATATTTTTCTGAGGTCAGAAACTATTTTTAATAAACAAGAATGCAATTCTAGTTAATTTATTCAAGGGAAGGCTATAACCGAGACTTGTTCGTCTCGTCGAGCCACCTCTTGTATTCATCTTTGATATATAAGAAAGGCTGGACGTAGGGCTATTATCTCACCCGAGAGGCCTGAACCAGGATAAAAACCCCTGTCTCCCTGTTCGCTGTTGTTCATTCTGTTCGGCGTGTCTCCTATCTCCTTTCTAAAGAACCTTGGTTGACTTGAGATCGATATCTCAACCGTCGACACAATGTCAGACAGAAAATATTTTAATATTCATTATGGACAAGGGGATTTCAATTTTGGCATAGACGGAGTAGACCTATCTATGTTCCGGTCAGTAATGTTGGGGATATCAAGGCCCAAGGAGAGAAAGTTAGCAAGGCTAGAAAACTGGCTGTTAAGGACGTTCCAAATGGACACCCTAGAATATGGTCTGAATATCAGTGCTGTTGTTAGCCGTGCAACGGAAAGACCTTATTAAGAGTGCGCGAACTATGCGTATGACTGAACAGCCGAGATGGAGAGGAAGACAAAGTATCATGTAAGTCTTTCTTATTTCTTTCCTAACAAACATATACACGCATATGCTAACCTCAATCTTATTAGCTTCCATTATGCGAGTTTGTTCAATATTTGGACGCGGAGCAGACTCCCGAAATGGAGCGGCAGATACACAGGGAGGCGGCGGAGCGCAGGGCCAGGGCCGAGGAACGATGGCAAGACGCCCTCAGGGAAGAAAGAAACAAGCGGGCGAGAGAAGAGTTTCAGGCACAGCGCGAGGCTTACCGACAGCGGCAGTTCAATGAGCGTGAGGCAGACCGTGCCAGAAAGCGCGAGAGGGCTGCTAGAGCAAGGGATGCTGGACGTAGCACGTTTGCGAAGGGGAAATACCCCCGCTGCACTCAGTAGTATGATTACCATGTATGACAACTATGTTTTTAAATTTTCTAAGGCATGTAGGTTTAGTTATGATGCACTACTATGGTAGATTGTTTTATGCATCATGTGTGCCATTACTTCTATCATGTAATACTAATTTATATTATTTAATCTCCGGTTCTCTAAAATCATAAACCGTTTTCGCATAAATGATTGAAATAAATACCATAATCCTAAACATAGGATTATGGTATGAAAAATTTGACAGCTTGTTTCATAGCTTGTTTAGTTCAACCTTAGTTGTATTTTGGAAAATTTGACCATCTTTGAACGTGCTAACAAAAAAGCTGATTAATTTATTTACAAAAAAATCTTCAAATTTCGAGAAAAGCCCTATGAAAAAATTACAATCCGAAGGAAAATTAGAACTAAACAAGCGATCAAAGAGGGCCTAACATGTGCATAAAATGATGGAGTGTCCATAAAAATTGAGCGCGAAAATTATTTACAATCGCCGCAGCGAGCGCCAGGAGGATCGGGCTGGCCACGTGGCGCCTCATGATGGCTTCCGTTGTCCGGGGTGCCTGAAACCGTGGCTCTATCTGCCTGGGACTTCGTCGTACGGGGTGGCCGAAAAACCCTTTATCCACTTGGGATGGCGGAAGCCGTGCCATGTGGCGGAAGCGGCATTTCGCCTTCCCACGTGGCGGAAACCACGATCACGACATAGTTCCCTACTTTCAATTTATATGAATTATTGAATCAATTTTTTTAAAAAAAATCATGAGCCACCAAAAACGCCCTCTGGACGGGCGTAATCCAAAAAACGCCCTCTGGATGGGCGTTATAAAAAAAACCCTCTGGACGGGCGCTTTATATAAAGCACCCTCTGGACAGGCGTTATTTAATAAACGCCCACTGCACGGGCGTTATTTACAAAACGCCTACTGGACGGGCTTTTTTATAAACGCGCCTGTCTGCCCGACGTTTTATAAAAAACGCCCGATGGTTCGGCGCCGGAGGGCTATTTTTTAATTAATTAAAACGGCAAATTATTTTTTAATTACGAATTAAAATAAAGCCAGAATAATAATAAATTCGTGTTTCTCTATCGTCTCACGCCGGCCCAGCCCAGAATTGGCAGCGGCCCTGCCCACTAAAGGCCTAGCCGCCTGCCTCCTCCCCTGCTCCTCTACACCCCTGTTGTTTCTCTGGCTCGGAGCGGCCAGAACTTCGAGCCCGCGTCAGCTCGCCGCCTGCGCGTGCCTCCGACCCTGACGTCACCCGCTCGACGCCACCGACCGTTGCACTAAAACACTATGATAAAGAAATGATTTGCAGATATAAAACACTATGATCAGGGTCGGAGCCAAGGCCCGGTCACCCTGGGCCCAGGCCCAGGCTCCCGACCCAAATCCTTCTTAGTAGTACCTTTGGTATATAGAGCAAAGTTAGCACATTAGGCCTTTGTAGCATGGGCCAAATTGCCAAAATGGCCAACGGCCAGGGCGTCAAGCCCAAATAGCCAATGACTTGCGCCGGCCTGCTCTGCCCTGCGCTGCGCCCATGCCCAAATCAATAATGCGTGGCTGCGTGCCCTTGCATCGCGTCGACTTCGCCTGCGCCCGCCGCTCTCTAGCCTCCGCCCAGTCCGCCGCGTGCCCACGTCTCGGTATCCGCCCCTCGCCGGCGCCGCCAAGCTCAGGTCCGGCGTCTCTCCGCACTCCACCCCTCGCGCTCGCGCCTCGCGACCTCGCCCTCTTCGGCTCTTCCTGCTGCGGTCCTTGCGGCGGCGCGGCGCCCCTTGTCCGGCGGCGACCGGCGACTCGGCAAGGGTAGCGACCAGCGAGGAAGGCAGCGGCCAGCGGGCCAGCGGCGCCTCCCGTCCGGCGGCGACCGACGAGCGCAGCGGCAACCGGTGCTTCCTAGCTCGGCTCTGCGCGCCCTCCGGCCTCCGATCTCCCGTCGTAGACATGATATCCTCTTGCGAAGATTCCAAGGCATGAAGACCAGAAAAATAAATTTGCCTCGTCATAGACATGAGTAGATTATTAGTGGTATGTCATGTTTTTTAATATATAATTGTTTGTAATTTTAAGTTATGCAATATGAAAATGCTAACCCATATAATTTTTATTGCAGAGCTTCTAATTGGATCTGTTTGGTGGTTCTTTTTATGTGGTTGGCCTCTATTTAGGTATTTAACATGCTTTTTCTCATTTTATTGATGTGAAATATTTTTAGACAATGATCTGAGTGAAAATTAACTTATGTGTCTCAAATTTGCTTGTGTTATATATGCATCATCTGGTAGTGCTCTTTAGTACTCCATGCGATAGTTTACGTCGTGCCCAGGCTCCTCAAAAGTCCTGGCTCCGCCACTGGGTGGGACCTGAGCCGATTGTGTCGGACGGGAGGAAGAGGGTGATCGGAGGGGAGGTACTAGGTGATCGGGGAGGTGCTGGAGTTGCTCTAAGGAGCAAGGCGAGAGAGAGAGAGAGAGAGAGAGAGAGAGAGAGAGAGAGAGAGAGGCAAGGGCTTTGGGCTGGATATGAGCTAGCTAGCTGGGCTAGGCTAAAAGAATAGAGGGGGAAAAAGGGGTGATTAAAGATAGGATTTAAAATTCGAATTTTAAATAAGAGTAAAGTGCATGGATTAAATTCAAAAGCTAAAAATATCATTTTTAGCAAAATTATTTATATGCACAAATTTTGAATGGAAAGTCAATTGACGTAGAATTTCATATTTAAAATATAAAACTTGCACAAAGTTTATATTTTGGAAATCAAAATATTGTTTTTAGTATAATTTGGCAAACACTTAAATTGGATGGCCAAAGTACTTATCTAATAAAAAAATAAAGTAAGCAATTACATGCAAACATACATGCATTCAAATTCTTAATTCTAAAATAAACAAATTTTAGCAAAACCTATAATATCTTTTCAATCTGAAACGCATATTTTTTCAATGGAATTTTATTATATATATATATATATTTGAAAATGCAAGTATAGTAGCAAAAAGGGTTTTAAATTCAATGCCAAAATATTTGTCACATAAAATATTTTTCATTATTTTAATATTTTAAACTGTTTTCTTTGAGTCCCTAAATTTGTGATGTTACAAAAGCTACCCTTCTTAAAAGAATCTCGTCCTCGAGATTCGAAAATCCTAAATGCATCATGCAATGTAACCTACGGGCATAGGTTATTTTGAAAAATAAATAGCTAAGAGAAACTTCGATTGGGTACCTTTCTTCGAAATAAGGTAGTTTACATCACCACATCCATGAGTTGGTGGTGCTAACTGCTGGGGTTCGAGAGTTTGCGGGTACATTGCTTCTTGCGGAGTCTAGACCGGGGTAGAGGGTTGGTTGGAGGGTGCTGAGGTCAGATGTCCTTAATGGCAATTCCAGGTAAAATGTCCAATTTTACCACATCGGTAATAGGCCACTATTATGAGAGAGGAGTCATCCGGCATAATTTTACTTGGGAAAGGAATAACCGTGCTTTCAAGGCCAAGGTCAACAATCTGCTTTGTTTTGTCAAAAGGTGATCCGACGGGGGAAGACACTAGGGATTCCTCATATTCTCTTGAGGAATTTTGGGAGATATACTCATCGAGGCATTGGTTTGCAAAGTGTCCATAGTTTCCACAAATGTGACATTGCACATGGTAGGCTTGTTCGGTATCCATTTGTGGTAGGGAAATGATAAGCGGAGTGTTGAGTTTTCTCTGGCCGCTAGCTTGTGATTCCTCTTCAACTGGCATTTTGCGTTTCTCATTAGTGTCAGAAATTTCCTTTCCCTCTTCCAAACGTAGTGCCTTATTGATTAAGTCCTCAAAGTCAAAGTAGTTATGGACTGCCAGTTGCACTTGAATCCTTGGTTGCAGTACCTTGATGAAGCACAACATCTTATCCTTTTCAGTGGATACATCTCTTGGTGCATAAAGTGACAATTCGTTGAAGCATGCAAAATATTCTGATATTGTCATCTCTTTTTGTTGTAACATCCTAAATTTGACTTTCCTTTCTTTTCTTTCCTTGGCAGAAATAAACTTGCTCCAAAAAGCTCCTTTAAACTCATCCCATGGGATGCTCGAGGGAGGGTTGGCATTCTCTTCTATGGGTGCTATTCCAGTGGCAGCGCAATCTATCCACCATTCTAGAGCTTCACCATTAAATTGACCTGTGGCCAATTATGTCATATGCTTTCGATGGCACCTTATGAAAGAGAGTTTCTCTTCTATGCCTTTTATCCATGATGTTGCTTCTAACGGTTCCTTGGAGCTAGAAAAGATCGGAGCTTTGGTGTGAAGAAACTCTTCCACGTTTGGTCCTTGTCGAGCTAAGGTCTCCAGATTTTCAGCGATGAGGGTTTCAAGCAATTGAGTCTGTTGAACCAATTATTATAAGAAAGACACAATCCACAAATGAGGTGTTGGGTGTAAGGTTTCGGACACGGTCCTGACTGCTGCTACCTTCAATATCATTGCAGTGTTGAGTACCGGCACCAATCCTTTGAGAGGTGCTTCTTCGAGGCATCTGAAGAAAGTTTTAAAAGTGGTTCAGGTTGGTGTGTAATATGCATGATATGCAGGTGCAAAAGAACCAAATAACGAATTCAATTATTTCAAGAACAGAAGTATAAGGGAGTAGGACACCATTATGATATTGCACTAGATACAACACATTATTTTAACGTCTACGTCATAACTACAGGTACAATGAGAAATGAGTTCACTCCTGTTCCAAAATGTTAACCTATAGGGTTAAGGGTATAGGTTTCAACTACCTAAATACAAGCTAATGGCCTTACTCAAGGGGTGACTCTTGTGATCAGTAGGAGGAATGACACGTCGGGCAGAGTTGCTCCTAGCAATTGGGTTGGCAGTCGATATCGTGACCCTGACTTCACCAGAATCCACTCACGATCGATTGCTAGTCCCAGAGATCAATACTGGCATCTCATGAGCGACAATTGTCGAACATCATCACACAATCACAACTAACTAAGAAATCAACATAATATGCAAAAGTAATTGTTGCACAACCACTTATTACAATAGTTTGAATAAGATGACACATATAGTTCAAAGTGCGGAAATCCAAATAATGCAGCGGAAATAAAATATGACGATGCTCTAATCCAACCCTTGAACGACAGCTAGTCTTGGTCAAAATCCGGCATAGAATCCTCCTGATCCTGCGGATAAAGAAGACCCGATTCTTCTCCTGAATACAAATATATCCGTAGTTTGTATAGTGAGTACATAGCTACCCAGCAAGAATACTTATAATGAATGTAAGGATTATAATAAGAATAGTGTGGCAATTTTGCATAAAGACCTATTCTCGTCATATTATTTAAAGTGTTGTAAAAACAATTTGTAGAGCAATTAATAATGATAATATTCCCAAAGTAAACACACAGAGCTCGGCTTCCAAAGCCCCTCTGCAGAACAACACACGCCTCGAATAACTCAAACCAAACCAACCCATCAGGTTAATTATTAACACATGAAACTACCATTTACGACCTTGCTCCCCTCCCATGACCGTGGGAACGGCTATTATGATAGTTTTCAAACTCTGCAGAGTGTAGCACACTTTACCCATATAACTAGTGGTACTTTTATGTCTTAGCTCTTTCTTAGGAGTCTAGAACAAGTAACGATACACGGCGTTTTATTAGTTCATTCTGTTAACACTCATACCCCCTATATGGTTTCGACACTACGGGTCGCCCTCTTGAGCCAACAGACCACAGCCCGATCTTTTCAAAGTATTGTGTGCGAACAGCTCTCTTTAACTATTAAGCCAGATCTAGCACATGTTGGCCGACATGTTAGAGTTAGCACTTATGGTTGCACTTGTATGGTTTGGCCAGATAAGCATGTAGGAAACCTAGGCCTAGAGGGGGGGGGGTGAATCGGACTCCTAATTCAAATTTTAACTTTGTTTTCGTGATTGATTAGTCCGGTTTTTACCCAAGCTACCGATGAAATCCTAAAATCTAGATACGGAAGCGACGGCACAATTAATCAACAGGAAGGTGGCTCAATGGCTCACACAAGCAATGCACAATTAAGATAATGCAAGAGACGAGGAGACGCAAACCGAGTTGTTTACCAAGTTCGGTGCTCAACACATGAACACCTACGTCTCCGTTGAGGAAACTTCTCACACAGAGAAGTCGGGACTCTCTCGTCCCTAGCCCTCGATCCACTCGTGGTGGCTCTTCACCAACACATGGTAGGCGAGCCCCAAACCTTCACACAAGACGAGTTCTTCCACACGCGGAAGCTCCTCGCACCTGCGGCGCCGACACACAGCACCGACCACCGACACACGGTGAGTTTCACCTCAACTCATGAGGTACCTCCAACACATGGAGGATTTGGCTCCGACACACGGACACCTTGGCACCACCGACACATGGTGGTGGCCGCCGACACACGGCGGACTTGTGCCTCCAAACCGATGGAGAGGATGCACCCCTACACAAGGCGGTGACCACCAATGGATGGTGGGTTTGCGGCACGGTTGATGTAGTCGTACGGTTGATGAAGCTCGTGGCGTGACGACGATCTCTCGGGCGGCGAAGTCCCAAGAGCACAAGATCGGAGACCGTCTCTCACCTCTACCCCTTCTCTCCCACCATGGAAACTAGGGCAAGAACACCATGGGAGAAGGAGCAAACCTTGGGATGGATAAGAGAAGGTAGAGGGCACCTTCTTCTTCCTCTTCCTCTCTTCTTCTCCCTCAATCTCTCAAGCACATGGAACCCTAGGAGGAGGTGGGATCCATGGGAGGAGCTCTCATGGGTAGTTAGGGCAAGGAGTGGCCGCTAATGGTGGCTCTCTCATTTCTCCCGTGCTCTAAGCCCCTATTTATAGACACAAGGCGAAACCCTAGAGATGGACGGCTCAGATTCATTTTCGCGAGATTCAGCTCGATCCGTCGGACGCCGTCCGGTTCCCATCGGACGCCGTCCGATCGATAAATTTGGTGAAATTTCACCTTCATCGGACGCGTCCGACAACTCATCGGACGCCGTCCGATGGAGTGCGCTGTGCTCTCCTCCCTGTGCCCGCCATATGTTTGGTCGCTTTCCTAGCCGCCATCGGACGCCGTCTGGCGCTGGTCGGACGCCGTCCGACAGGAAGCTCCAGGCTGGGGACTTGCCATTTGGCTAAGTCTCGGCTGATCTAACGCCGTCCGATGGTCTCCGGACGCCGTCCGGCAGAGGCAATGTCGGTTGGGGCTTAGCCAAAATTTCGTGCTTACTCCTTGGGAATCAGCGCTGTCGGACCCCGTCCGAACAGGGTCGGACGCCGTCCGACAGGGGCGGTGTTTTCGGGACTTAGTCTCTCGGGCTCACTTTCTCACCGGACGCCGTCCGATGGTTATCGGACGCCGTCCGACAGAGGTTTAATTTGCACACCTCTTCGGACTTTGCCCCTCTCGCCCCCTCTCGTCACCACGCCTCAGGTCTTGGGACATTTCTGTTGATTTGTGGACACGGTGACAACCTGGGTAGGTTCAAGCGAAAACTTTAGACCATTTGGGCGGGAAGTTTCGCGCTCTCAGGTATTTTGGAGACTTAGCGGCTACGAAACCCTGGACAGCTGGACCCCGAACCTTCTCGACCATGGGACAGGTGTACTTGCTCTAGATGGTTCGCTCAAGACTAACTCCTGGCACTCTCGGAACCCCCATGAAACCCACGGCTGATGTTTTTGGACCTGTGCTCAGTGGGACCCTGCAACCAGAGAGATGTAGTCGAGCCAAAGACGCACACAAGGAAATCAGAAGAACTATAAAACAAAAGGTCCTTATCCTTGGCGTTCCAGCTGTACGGCCTAGTTGCCATCAATTACCAAAATCATTCAGCGCATGGGAGGCTTCATCTTACAAAGCACACGTCAAGGGTCCTTAGACTAAGGTGACTACCTCCACCATAATCCTCACTACACAAAACCACCCGACTTGCCACCTGTAGTCATACACACACGACACGTAGGTTTTAGTTTATTAGGTTATTAAAGTAGCTCAGCACCTCCGATTACACAAAGTAACATGAATAATTAATTAATGAATAAATAACTAACAACTCACGAGCACTAGCAACTATGCACAAGGATAGGCTATGAAATACTAAGGCAGCAATAAGTATGCACAATTAATAGGGTAGATGGCTCAGCGTGAATATAATAGGTATCTAACCCTTCCCATCATTTCACACATGAGAAAAATAAATAAAAATAATAATCAGGTGAATTTTGCAAAATAGGAGGGCTAGATGCAATCTATCTTGCCTTGGTAGTACTTCGGGTCTTCGGATCCTCCTCTAAATTGCTGCTGGAAAACCCCCCGAACAGTGCACACAGGTGCGATCTACATGTAGATGCAAATGCATAAGAATAGAAAAATATTCAACAGAACATATAGCTCAATAAAATATATAAATTTCAAGGCTATTTGTGGGATTTAATGGATCTGGAATAATCCAATTTTGAGCATCGGCGACCACATGGGCCTTGCCTTCGTGATAATGGATACACACATCATAATCCTATAGCTGTTGTAACCATCTCCTCTGCCTCATATTCAAATCTGGCTGGGTGAATATATTCTTGAGCCTCTTATGGTCGGTATAGATCTCAATGAGATTACCGATTATATATGCTTGCATAATTTCAAGGCATGCATCACAACAGCTAACTCGAGATCATGAGTAGCATAATTCAGATCATGGGGCCTTAATTGTCACAAAGCGTATGAAACAACTCTCCCTTCCTGTATAAGCAGACATCCGATTCCCAACTTTGAAGCATCACAATATACCTCAAAATCATTGTGAATATCCAGTAAGACCAATATTAGTGGTGATGTTAGCTTCTTCTTCAATATCTTCAAACTTTCTTGACACTGAGCTGTCCACTGGAACATAGCGTGCTTCCTCAACAACTGAGTAAGAGGCCAAGAAATCTTAGAAAATCCCTTGATAAAGCAACGATAATATCCTGCAATTCCGATAAATCCTTTGACCTCAGTAACTATCTTCAATACCTTCCATTTCAGAATCTTACTGACCTTAGTTGGATCTACAGACACTCCATCTTCCGAGATGATATGAACAAGAAATGCTACCTCTTTGACCCAAAAGTCAAACTTTGAATACTTAGCATACAACTAGTGCTCTCTCAACTTCTCCAACACAAGTCTCAATTGTTCGGCAAGCTCTTCCTCATTCTTAGAATAAATGAGTATATCATCAATGAATACCACGACAAACTTGTCCAGATACTCCATCAAATCCTTGTTCATGAGCATTGAAGTGTGCCAGTGCATTAGTGAGTCCAAACAAAATCACCGTATATGCATATAATCCATAACAGGTAGTGAACGACGTGTTTAGTATATCTTCTGATCGAAACTTGATTTGATGATAACCTAACATAAAATCAATTGTAGAAAACACCTTGGCTCCTTTTAATTGATCAAACAAATCATACACTCGATCCAATGGATATTTATTATTAATGGTCACATCATTGAGCTTTTGGTAGTCCACACACGTTCATACGGTCTTCTCACACTTCTTCTCCACAAATATCACTAACGATCCCCATGGAGAAACACTTGGTCTACTAAAACCTTTACCCTTTAAATCTTCAAGCCGCGTTTTAATCTCCGCAAGCTCTTTAGGATTCACACGATACGACCATTGAGAAATAGGATCCGCTCCCGGATATAAGTCGATACTGAATTCTATTTCCCGATCCGGCGGTATTCCAGCTAAATCTTTAGTAAAAACATCCATATATTCATTCAATATCAGAGTTTCCTCCAAAGGCAGATGCTCTTCTCCTTCCCCTCGCATCATCTTCAGGTGATGGAGCATAATAATCGGGCTTTCCTTATGGAAAGACTCATACTTGATGGTGTCTCTATTCAAAGTAGTAAGGGTTATTGATCTATCGGCGCAATAAATTCTTGCCTTATACTTACTCAACCAATCCATTGCAAAATCACTGGTAGAATCGATCATAATCAACTTAGTTGAAAACTTATACCCTCCAATGTCTAGATCCACATCCGGACATACCACATTTGCATTCATATCACCTCCAGGTGATTGAATAAGTAGAGATTGCCTAAGAACTACTACCCTCCAACCATTTTCATCTACAACTTCTTTTGCAATAAAAGAATGCGAAGCCCCCGAATCGAATAAAATAGTAATAGGGATTGAATTTGCCAGAAACAAACCAAGAACAATGTCATGAGCATTCTGATCTTCTTTCGCAGTGACGTGGTTAACACGTCCACCCCCTTGGGGCGTCTTGAGTTCCATGATTCTGCCCATGTTGCGGTTGACATGTAGGCGTCCCTCCTTGATTCTGCTGAAGTTGGCCTCCCTTGTTAAACGGACGATAATAAGACACATGCCCCTGCTAATGACACTTATAACAAGTCACAACAACATTAGTAGTCTTATTTTGTTTTTGCGCTTGCCCTCCAATATGCGGCGTCAAACGAACTTATTAGAGTTGCTCCCATGTTGAGGAATGACTGATTACTTAAAACATGTGTTTTGGTACTGCCTTGGTTGATTCTGCGCCTGACCAAAACCTTGAGCTTGATTGGTGCGAGGCCTCACACTGCTTCTTGCTTGCTGAGAATTGAACATACGTTTCTTCTCATCATTCTGATTGCGCTAAGCTTCTTCCAAAATACAATCCCTCTCGGTGACATTATCGCTGAGAATTGAACATACGTTTCTTCTCATCATTCTGATTGCGCTAAGCTCCTTCCAAAATACAATCCCTCTCGGTGATATCATCGAACGTCTCACAACGAAGAGGCTTTAACTAAACCTCATGTCAAGTGTCGAGTCCTTCAGTAAATCTTCAAACCTTGGCTTTTTCAGTTGCTACCAAGTCTAGCGCATAACGGGAAAACTCAATAAACTTACTGATGTACTGATCAATAGACTTGTTATTCTGGCGCAGTCCATCAAACTAGCTATTTTTCTCCTCTTGCACACTCATCGAAACATGGTGGTTCTTGAAAACCTCCACGAAATCAACCCAACACATGTTCTCGTAGTGAGGATTAGTGACACAATAACTGTCCCACCAATGGGCATCATTACCCATCAACATATGAGTAGCGTATTGCACACACTCATAGCCATCAGAATAAACCTAGTAAAGCTGATTCTCCACATTTTTGACCTAGTCTTATACTTCAATCAAGTCTCCACGGCCAGAAAACTCCTGATGCGCTCACGGGTTCCTGATCTTCCGGTGAGAGGGATAACTTCGATTTGGGCGGAGGATGACTTTGACGATCCGGCTACGAACCACGCAAGGATAAGCGCACGCAATCGCTAAGCCACACTCCTGATTGTTATCAACCGTGCCAAAGCCCGGATGACCTGACCACGAAGGTCTATCCTTGCAAGCAATCGAAGAACTCGCAAGAACAAGGATAAAGCATACACTCGAACTGAGGTTCTGAAGCTCGGAATCGATAGGTCAACCGACACTAGGGATTTTGAGAGTGTTTCTCCAATCTAGAAGACAACAACAAATGAACAAAACCAAAACAAAAAACGAAAGAGTCTTCCCAATATATAGGGAGAGGGATGGCTCCTACAAGGTGCTCTCACGCACTAGGAATACAGGGGGACACAGCCCAAAGTAATGGTGACACAGCACCCAAGAAGAGCAAAAGACTGGTTCTGTTCGTGAGATATTTTTGACTGTTGCGGCCAGCTCACTTGGAATTTGAAGATGAGGTTGGATCCGTTGGAAAGATGGCGAAGTTATCATTCCAATGAGTGCTCACACGTTCCAATCGGAGTCCATTTGCATTCTCTAGGCCGTTTTTCATTCAGACTGGTCATTGATGGCCGAGTGGAATCCCTTTGCATTCCCACCATGCTTTAATGCCTTAATTGGGGCGTTGGTGCCTTGTAGCTGGTCCTTGTTCAACTTCCTATGCATAATATTGGTATTAGGTAGCAGTCTATTCTCCAAAGTATAATTATTTAACCCAAGAAACGAGTTTACCTGATAATTGACTTGTCGCGCACTAGCTCGTGTGTTTGGTCCTTGCATGATGATCGAAGGTCGCGGGTCACTTGGAAGGACTTTGGTCATTGATCCCATGGGTGTATCCGATGTAGCGATGTCCTCATCATTCTCCCCTTCTTTATTTGGAGTCGTCCTCGACTCTAGTTCATCTTCTATTACAAAGTATGACGTGAAATCTTGATGTGCTTCTGGAGGACGAACTGGATTCCAGAAGAAGGAACACTTCCACCTATGCATTACTACCATGGTCTTCTCATTCTTCCCATCTTCACGAATACACGTCCTCGTCTTTTGACAATCTGCAAAGGTGCTCGACAAAAAGAACAACGTGTACGCGTGGTATATGTATGCATCAATTGTTTTTATCAGAAACCATTCCTTCTCATCAATTCGATGTGCTTGAAAGAAAGTTGTCCTTAACTTTACTAAACATTGTGTCAAGTTGTTTGGAAGAGAAGATGATTTATTTGGGCAATGCAGATTTGTAACAAGTGATTCACATGTGACATATGAGCAAATCAATGGAGATCTCTTTTCAGAACAGTGATCATCGAACAATTTCTTTATCTGCGAGCTACCAAAATATGACACAATGAATGGCGTATTGTATGAATTCAACCACAAATCAGGAAGTAAATCGGTTGTGATAAATATTTGACGAACATGAAAGGTGTTGTTCACATCATAATTTCCACTCAAATAAAATTTGCAAGTACTATCTAGAGATTTGAAATTAGAAATTTCAGCAATCTTATCAATCACACTAGACAATTCAACTGTTTCATCAAATAGCACATAGCACAAAGATTTATCTTGAAATGTTTTCCGAAGAACTTTGTCGTGGGTAATCAATTCAATATTATGCAAATCAGATGTATTAAATTTAGCACAAGATATTTTTCTTTCAGCACAAGTGTTCTTGCAAGAACTCACCTCTTCTTCTTGAATGACTATCGGTTCAACACCATTATTACCTGTAATGTTCTTCTCAGATGATGTAGGTGTTGTAAGTAGTTCTTCTTCATGCAAAATTAACCTTGAGGCAGCATGTTCTTGTCCAACCAAGGATATCTTGCCATCATTTTCTTCAAGTAGTGGATGTTGTTCAACACTTAAATTGACATCATCAAATGCGCTAATACATGGCTCTGTTGCAATTGATTGTGGGCCAGCAATGGCACAATTGCCATCGATCACGTTCTGAACATGGGATGTGGATATAAGAGGTGTAACCACATCTAGCATCATGGTCGAAGGGAAAGTCCCATGCTCGACCATATCAACTTCGATCTCTTCATTCTTTTCAATCTCCTGTAAAAGGTTAGTCGAAGAGGGAGACACAAGAGCATGCAAATTGTCCATTGAATTATCTTTTTCTGGACAAATTACTTCATAAAATTTAGAAACCTCTTTCTTCATAGCATCAAGCATTTTCATTTCTTCCAAAATGTGATTTTCAGCTTTACATGCAAGCTTAACCAAATGAGAGAGTGAGTTATAGTTTTTATTAACAATAATGTCCTGAATTTCTTGATTAAGCCCTCTCAAAAACCGAAGTTCAGTAGCTTCCTCGCATTCATCTAAACCACAACGCAACAAATGATTTTGCAATTGTCCAAAGTAATCCTTAACACTTTTGTTGCCTTGCTTCAAACGTTGAAGTTTAGTGTATAAAAAATCAGCATGGTAATCAGGAACAAACATATCTCTCATAATTCTCTTCATAGCATTCCAGTTATGAGGTGGTCCCTCTTTTCTAGTATTCCACCATATTAACGTAAATCCATTTAGCACACTAGTGGCAGCCTTAATCTTTTGTTTTTCAGACAAGTCATATTTTCTAAATTCATTGTCAACCGCAATTTCCCAATCAATGTAAGCTTTTGGATCGTACGTAATACCGAGAGGAGGTAAGGTACAGTTCTGATTACCTTGTTCGATATATCGTGATGGTGCATCATTCTTGTTGCTCTGACAAATCTTCCTTCTAACATGTGAAGAGCTCTCCTGTAAAGTGCAGTTCCAATCTTGCATGTTCGAAGTTCTTCGTTGCTTATCGCCAGCAGTGAAGATCATTCCATTCTTCTGATATTGCTTGAAACCATTATCCCCATATGACCCTGCCATGGTTAGCAAACAACGATAGCACAAAAATATATGAAACTCTATCAACTACTTGGTGCTGGAATTATTGAGGGTCACATCTCTCAAGCTCTTACCAAGTTCTTACCAATTCTTACAAATGCAGCAAGTGGTGCAACCGGCGGCTGGTTCGTGATAAACCGATCTCAAGTGTGAGTAAAGCAATTGCAAGGCTATCACCTATATGGTTAGTAGAAATTGGAGCTTGGACAGGCTATGTATGAGTAGCAATGGAAACAATCAGCTAATTTCAGATTTGCACAAATTGAATAAGTGTTCAAACTAGCACATAGCCTATGTTGCTGATCAAACAAAGATGAAAAATAGGCTTAAGCAAGTATGTGGAGATGACAACAAGTGTTAGACACTCAGCAAGTCACGGATTTGCACTATGGAACAAGAAAACACAAGTTTGAACCAACTCCAGCTTTCTGTTTTTCAGCCCTCAAGACAGCAGATTGGTATTTTGGCCGTAACGTTTTGTCAGGTACTTCTTTGCTTATGAAATTTTTTACACTTCTTCCTGACGACTTTTTCAACAACTTTTGTTTTGGGCCAACTTTCTGAAAACGAACAGAGAAATTCGCACAAAATTCACAAGTGCACTGATCTACAGATTTGAGGACAGCAACAGGGTCTGAATCAAACATCCATAACTCCTTGGTTCTTTCATGTATGGGGTTGAAAATTGGCAGGAAGATAGAATAACAAGTCTGGAATCTTCTCCTTTTGGTTTCACTCAAAAAGGGTTAGGGAATAGGGAGATATGGCGTTTTTAGCGGCAGCTGCAGAAATGGGAAATTTCTGGCCGAGGTTGGTCTTTTTGTTTTTGGGTGTTATAGGTGGAATTTGGGGTGGGGAGATGAACAAGAAGATGAACAGCAACAAGACAACACTAGAACGAACACGAACTCAAATTAGCAAATCGAAATAACAGATTGAAAAGGCACAAAGGGGTTTGGACAGCGGGTAAATGATCTTTTTGTGGGGCAAATTTTCTGGACAATAGGAAGAACACAAACAACTAAACAAGATACAAACTCACCGGTCAACCGTCGCTCTGATACCAAATGATGCGCTCTGATACCAAATGATGCGCTCACGGGTTCCCGATCTTCCGGTGAGAGGGATAACTTCGATTTGGGCGGAGGATGACTTTGACGATCCGGCTACGAACCACGCAAGGATAAGCGCCCGCAATCGCTAAACCACACTCCTGATTGTTATCAACCGTGCCAAAGCCCGGATGACCTGACCACGAAGGTCTATCCTTGCAAGCAATCGAAGAACTCGCAAGAACAAGGATAAAGCATACACTCGAACTAAGCTTCTGAAGCTCGGAATCGATAGGTCAACCGACACTAGGGATTTCGAGAGTGTTTCTCCAATCTAGAAGACAACAACAAATGAACAAAACCTAAACAAAAAACGAAAGAGTCTTCCCAATATATAGGGAGAGGGATGGCTCCTACAAGGTGCTCTCACGCACTAGGAATACAGGGGGACACAGCCCAAAGTAATGGTGACACAGCACCCAAGAAGAGCAAAAGACTGGTTCTGTTCGCGAGATATTTTTGACTGCTGCGGCCAGCTCACTTGGAATTTGAAGATGAGGTTGGATCCGTTGGAAAGATGGCGAAGTTATCATTCCAATGAGTGCTCACACGTTCCAATCGGAGTCCATTTGCATTCTCTAGGCCGTTTTTCATTCAGACTGGTCATTGATGGCCGAGTGGAATCCCTTTGCATTTCCACCATGCTTTAATGCCTTAATTGGGGCGTTGGTGCCTTGTAGCTGGTCCTTGTTCAACTTCCTATGCATAATATTGGTATTAGGTAGCAGTCTATTCTCCAAAGTATAATTATTTAACCCAAGAAACGAGTTTACCTGATAATTGACTTGTCGTGCACTGGCTCGTGTATTTGGTCCTTGCTTGATGATCAAAGGTCGCGGGTCACTTGGAAGGACTTTGGTCATTGATCCCATGGGTGTATCCGATGTAGCGATGTCCTCATCAACTCCAGTGGCCGAGTCCCATGAACTCCCTGAACATGGATTGCGGTAACCTAGGTGCTGGCATCAGCCGCGGTGGCAGTTGATTTAGACGATCCACAATCAAATGTAGTGCTTGAAGTATCAACGCATCATGAGCTGATCCCGCCTGCGGTAGAGGTGGTGGTGGCGGTGTTTGCCGAGGCTGGGGCAACGGCGGAGGCTGAGAATCCTGAGCAATGACGTTGACTTGTTGTCGACATGTATTCAATCGGGGGGTTGTTGTTGGCAGTAGATTTTAATGGGTTGTGCGTTAAATCTCAAACATGAAGGAAACACAGGACAAGGATTATCCAGGTTTAAACCCTCTCGATGGAGGTAATACCCTACTCCTGCGTTCATGGAATTTATGTTCACGATCTAATTATCAAAGAGCTTATATCTCTACGACCCTTACCCCTCCCTTTATATAGTGCAGGGGGATATGGTTACATGGTCTTATCCGATATTTTGTACCAAAGCTCGTATCTAGGGAGTCCAGCGTGTATACAAACAGTTGTTTACAAATATGATTCTCCTAATCGTATGGAACTAAATGCTATCTTCGGGACTATTCTGGATGATCAAGTCACACGTAGTCCGAGTAGTTCCCATCGTCTTCCAGCCGGCTCGCGTCGTCCCTGTTTGTTACCTCATGGAACTTCCGTGAGGATACCAGAGGCCCATATAGTTCACAGTAGTCCCCGAGTGCTTTGCAATCGAGTTAGATGTCTCGCCGACTGGTTCGTCTTATCATTCATGTAACCTAAAAGGAGATTGTAAAGAACTCAAGAAGATCTTAAGTTAGAATTCTGAGAGCAATGCCCGACTTGGCAATACCGAGAATCCGACATTTCGCCTTTTAAGGCACTCCACTCCACCTTTAACGGTGTATTGCATTGACTTGAATGCTTGGCACCTATTCTCACCTTGTGAAAATGGCGATCGACCCATCATGGGGTGCACCTTAAGCCACACAACAACAGTTTCTGTCTTGCGGCATACTGTGTTTTGCGCATCTAAACGTATACGACATCAAACGCCCGACCCTATCTTCTAGGAATCAGCACTCGGCCCAGCATGGGGCACATTTTCAGCTGGGTGGCACTTGTCCCAACCGGAGAAGGGATCAGCTGACAACCCACTTAAGGGTGTATCGATTGGATAAAGTTTGGCTGAGAGGCATTTGTATCCGTGCTGCGGTATACAACTGGCGACCCTTGAAGGGCATACCAGCGAAACTGTATCCAAGCTTCATCAACACCCAACCTTGAGCATGCAAGGTTGGCTAGTGACCCAACATGGGATATGCCATCAAACACTTTTTAATGGGTGGCGCATCCAGTCATATGCCCTCATGGTTGTATCGAGGCCAAATTAGGCTTGATGTCAACAACATAAGGTTACTATTTATAACACGTTGTCAAGAAAGCCTGTTAAGGGGATCGCCCTTGCTTAATTAAATTGAGCCCAATGCCACTTAGGGAATGCGAAGAGTCATCGCGCCCGTCTCGCTAAGCTAAAGCGTCTTGCACAGCCATTGGGAATTGAGTCTGCACCCACTTCCGTCCCATCATCATTATGGTTTTACTGTGTTCAAACTGGATCGGATTGGTGTTTTTTCGTATTCCTAACGTATATAAAAATCCGGACACGACATTTTGAGCCGCACCCAATCTTCAAGCTGTTTTATCTTCTTGCAAAAACACTTAGCCTTTCCTCTTTTCCCACCATGGAAGGTCAAGGAGAAAGGCCTGACCCATGGGAGGTCTACTGCAGCAAGTATCTCACCCGCATCACCGCCTCCCGCATCGCCGCGGCCGTCGAGTGGCAACAGTGGCGAAGGGAGCATGCGAAACACCACTCCTAGAAAGCCATCTGGGTTCTGGTCTACGGCCACCCATCGCTATTCCCGGTGCGCACCCCCTGAAGGTTGCACTGGTCGCCTCCATCCTTGATGTGAAGTGGCATTCAGAGTAGCTCTTCCTGTTTCTTTTTCTTTCTTTTGATCCTTTGCAAGCTAGCAACGAGCCCTAGCTCACTGTGCTGCGCTACACAGTCTTTTGTAATCTGGCCTAAGAGCCATTAAGTAATGAAGATCTTTTGCCCATCTGAATTGCTTCGACTCTCATTTTTATTAAATCCTGACTGGTTTTGTCTTCATCTAAGCGATTAGGCCGATCTAAGCCTTGATTCATCACTTGGTACTGCCATTCTCCTCAATGAAAGGCGATCAGCAAACCCGAGTGATTCAATTTAGCGTCCGCCAAAGTAGCCACTCTCCATTACCAAACGAGGCCCGGCCCAGAACATACTTTGTGGCCCTTTAAATTTGGGAACAAGGGAGCGAACCACTCTACCTCGCCCACTTCTCGCGCCTGCGGTTTCATTCGCTCTAACGAACTCCGCCACTAGGGTTTCCTTCCTTCACATGCTCCGTCGCCACAAATCTCGATCCAGTAATGGCTCCACCATCTCCTGCAGCAGCAAAAGCAGTCAAGAACTCCAAAGAATGGATGAAGTCCATTATTACGGACCGGCGAGTACAGAAGCTCGTGTCCGCCGTTGTGCGCCCTTTGGAGGACTTAATTTCGTGGTGTGCCGCCGCCAGTGGGTTCTCTCCCAACCCTTGCTCTGACGAAGTGGTGGTCTTCGAGTCCTTTTTCCTTCGCGACCTTGGCCTTCCTTACTCCTGCTTCCTTAGTGGGTTTCTGCATTTCTATGGAATCAAACTGACTAATCTCAACCCCATGTCCATCTTTGAAATCGTTGTCTTTGTCCATATTTGTGAGGCATATTTTGGGATTACGCCGCACTTTGATCTTATATATATCTTTTTCTTCTCAAACCCTTCCCCAGCAAAATAGCCCCCAAAGCCATGGGAGGCGTTGGCTTCCAACTGTTGGAAGGGGCCAAGAAATTTTATTTTGATCTTCCCATGAAATCCCATGGGAGGCATTGCGAATGGTTTTACTATGCAAAGCTCCCCCCAATCCTCCTATCATTCACAGGAAAGTACTCTGCCGTTCTCACTTCTTGGTCCTCCGCTCTCGCCGAGAGCGAAAATAGCCAAGTTAGAGAACTTCTCCCCCTCTTTGGGGATTTGAAAGCAAAGGGGTTGACCAGCGTCGGTGTAGTCAAAAACTGCAGCTTCCGCCGTGTCCAACCCTTCAAGGAAAGATTGCACCTCGGATTCGAATATTCAGGGTTCAATGACTCCACTCGGTAAAGTGAAGATAAAATCTCCTGGAAATCCCTGGTCGACCGAGTAGCTGATCTATTCGCCCCGGGAACACATTGATAATTCCGATTGCCCATGTCGTTATCGATTGTCAAACCCACCTCCAGCGATAAGCAAGCAACTCCCCTTCTATCAATTCCTATTGTTATCAAAGAATTTCACCATGACTGACTTGGCTTATCCCCCTTTGTAGGATAGTGCAGCATTCTTCTCAGTCTATCCAGCACCCGCAGCCCCCAGCCATAAGGAAGCACTACTTAAGTGTCCTAAAAAGGAATCAGCTCATGCTCCTCCAGCCAAAGAAGGCAAGGGAATCATCTTTAAAAAACTTGAACGAAGACGAAGAAGAGGATGACACACCACTTCAGCGCCAGCATCGCCAAAGCTCAAAATCCGACATTGCCCCCACTGAGCGAGCCCTGAGCCCCCCCATCGCCTCCAATTGTCAGCACAAAGGCCGCATTAGGGCCATGAAGATCCTCTGGTTCAATCCCGAGTGGAAAAGCCACTTGGAAGAGCGTAGGCGTTAAAATCAAAACGTCACAGAGGTTTTCTCCCATAACTTTCTTCTTCACTTAGTTATCTCAGAAAAGTCACGTTCTTGACATCTTCTTTTGCTCCCAGGAAACCCACCTCGGGTATCTCCAAAGGCAAATATAGTGCAAAGGCACCAGCCGCTGCAACCACTGCTCCTCCATGTCCAAATCCTCAAGCTATCCTAACCCCAATTAAGGAGTCGGCCGAACACGCAGCTCCCCCCACCAACCGCTTCACCATCACAGGGCACTCATCAGTCCTCCAAGGCCAACGGTCCTGTCCCAGCCCCAACTTCAGGGAGCTCAAAGCCAGAAATCGAGGAAGTTCCCCGCCCTGCCGCACCTGCCTAAACTCCTCTCCGCGTAACATGGAGGAAGGAGATGGAAGGCTATGAGGTAGATGACGCCCAGGAGGCAGAAGAGTGGGAAATGATGCAGAACATGGTGAAGTTTAGCTCCGAAGGAAGTTTAGCTCTGAAGTGCTTGAGGTGAATCATCTTCACATCTTGGATTTTATCGTAATTGAAATGCATCTAATCATTCCCTTTGCCACCGCACAGAGCATGAGCAAGCGGTTAACACAAAAGACCCAATCTCTCCGGAAGGACATCACACAATTGAAATCCAGAGATGAGTTTGACAATATGCTTTATGCGCAAAAGCCACAATACCGTGGCGAAATCGAAGAGCGTCGCAAGGATGTCACTAAACTACGTTTCCGCCACGTGGACGAAACCAACACCATCTGAATTAAGAACCCATCCGAGTGATGCCAAGCTCATTGCTAGTCTTGAGAACATCTTATAATATATCTCTTTTCAAGCCACGACGAAGCTCTAGCTTCCCTTCATGAAAGGTGCAAAGCTCTTGAGGAAAATCAGAAAGTATTAGAAACGAAACAAAAGGCTATGGAAGGAGAAGTTTTCTTGGCCAACACTCAAGCCGAGAAGTCGGTTCAAGAGCTGATGGGTAAATTCTCCAACTTAAGCTCATTTTTCCCGGTTCTACTAATATCCTCGTTGCGCCATCTTGGCTGACTGATTTGCAGCTTATCAAGTAAAAACAAGACGTAATACGAGGTCTTCGACAAGAAAGTGAAGTCCGACATTGAACTACACAACAGAACTTTGAAGGCGGTCGCTCCGGTGCTCCAATTCCTTCACCCTGAAGAAGAGTTGCCTGCCGACGTGGATGTTGTGATGGCATGGCTACAGAATGCTCCCACACAGCTAAAGGGCTTCGCGAAGGAAGTGGCGACAACTTGCACAAGCCAAGCATTGGCTATCGTGAAGTCTCACTATCCTGATGTTGATCTGAAAGCCGTAATGAAAGGGTTTGCCTTCTCTTAAGAGGAAGCCTCCGCTTGCATGGAGGAAGCCGAGGACACTTCTGCTGCTTTAGTGGAGAATTTAGATATGAAGATGTTACTTCCTTGTCAAAACAATTTGTTGATGCTCTATACCACTCATGTCATTTATCCGAGTACTTGTTTGTCATACTTTTCGTGTAACGCCTTTTTCCTGACTGGTCTAGCCCTGAGTTCTAGGAAATAGTGCTTGACTCTCTCCCTAGACACATGCCGAGTGGCTAGACATTGTCATTATTAATAAAGGTGCCACTACTCAGGATTTCATATACTCAAATTAAACAATCCTATCTAACGAGAAAGCAACCTTATTAAGAAGATAGGGTGCGGGGAAGCCGCACACTATTTATTGTAGCCCCCGACTTACTGCTTAGTTGTATACGGCTAAGTAGCAAGTCAGAAAAACTTTTAATTTACATAAAACCTGAATACATGATTCATGAGTAAAAATGACGTAGTTGCTCAATGTTCTAGGTATTAGGTACAGCCGATCCATCCTCGTGCTTTAGTCAATAGGCCCTCGGCGAGTCAGCTCATCAATCACATAGGGGTCTTCCCAACTTCGGGAGAGTTCATTCTCATGCTTCTGATTCCTTCGGAGGACCAGATTCCCCTTGTAGAACGCACAGCCCCGTACATTGCGCTAATGGTAACGACGCAAGACCTGTTGGTACTTGGCCGACTGGATCAATGTCGCTTCCCTGGCCTCCTAGAGCAGGTCAAGGTCTTCCACCCTCAAGCTGATCTGATGATAGCCTGAGTAAGCGTCCAAGAAAATTAGGAGCTTGCACCCCACGGTAAAATCCACCACTTGATCGATACGGGGGAGCCCAAAAGGATACCTGGGATAGGCTTTATTGAGGTCGGTGTAATCGACGCACATGTGCCATGTTTTGTTTTTCTTTTGCACGAGGACTGGGTTTGCTAACCACTCGGTATGGTACACCTCCTTAATAAACTTTACTGCTAACAGTTTAGTAATTTCCTCCCGGATGGCTTCCTCTCGGTCTTGTGCAAATCTTCGCAATCGTTGATTGATCGGCCTCGCCTTGTCATCAACGTGCAAAGAATGTTCAATCACCTCCCTTGGGACACCCGGCAAGTCCGAAAGTTTCCAAGCGAACACATCCTGGTTTGCCCGGAGGAAGGTGACGAGCGCGTCTTCCTATTTTTTATCAAGCCCTATCCTGATCACAGCCGTTTTGGTCGCATCAGACGGATCCAACGTTATCCTCTTGCTTTCCTCAGCCGACTGGATGGAGATCTTAGCTTGTTTTCTAGCTCGGATGTCCCCTTCCTCTTGGAGGGAAGCCACTGCCTGCTGAATCTTCTCCATCTCTGCTGAACTTTCCAAGGCCTACGCTAGCCCATGGCTTTCACTGTCACAAACCAGATACTGCTTCACATCACCGGGGATTGCGGTTACGCCATTCGGACCGGCATCTTCAATACAAGATAACTGTAGTTGGGCACCGCCATGAACTTGGCGATACTGGGCCTTCCCAAGATGGCATGATATGCCGTCTCAAAATCGGCCACCTCGAAACTCAGGGTTTCGGTTCGATAATTCTCCTTGGTCCTAAACATGACTGGCAGCTAGATCTGCCCAAGTGAAACTGCGGACGTCCCGGGGATGACCCCGTGGAAGGGACATGAACCCTGCCTTAGCTTGGAACGAGGAATCTTCGTCTAGTACAAGGTCTTGACGAAAAGAACATTTATCCTGCTCACGCCGTCGACCAGGACCCTTTTAAGCTTGTTCCCCCCAACGACTGGATCCAGAACCAAATGGTACCTTCTAGGGAAGACTATCCGATCTGGGTGGTCTGACCAATGTAAATATTTGAGGGACGCGGGCAAGATTGCGTTGATCTCCCGAGTAGTTAGCTTCTGCTTTCGCTTTGACTCATACACATCTGATCCGTCGAATATATAACTAATCTCACACTCCGTAACTTGATAATCATTATCCAGCTTCTTTCCTTGGCCTCCCTTAACCGCCACCTGCTTGGAGTTGTCAGTGAACTTTTGTAGAATAAGGAAATCTTTTGCGGCGTGTTTCCCGTGATGGTGAAAAGGACATACCGCCTCCGTGACCTTGTTGTAGTCATTGTCATTGGGGGGCTTTGGCCGATTACGCTCCACGTTTGCGACCATATCGTCTCCCTTATGCTTCTTATCATTCGGCTTTCATGTTTCATTGTTTGGCTTCTTCTTGGGGCCTCCACCGTGACAGCATCGATGGTTGAGGATAGCCTGTTCGGCGTTGGCTTCCTGATCTGCCATTGGGAACATCGCCTTAAGCGTCCTCGAGGGGTCCCGGGTCATTTGCCTGATCAGCTCTTCGGATTTGCATCCGGCAAAAAATGCATCGATGACGGTTTGCTCCAAAACGTCCCGGATCTCATCCTTCGTTTTGGTAAATTGTGTGATAAACTCGCGAAGAGTGTCGTTCTTCCGATGATATAGCAGACCAATTTCCCACCTCCCGGCCGCTCTTTCGTAGGTCCGTTGAAAGTTGGCAATAAATTGCTACTGGAGATCGTCCCAAGATTCGATGGAATGCTCCGGGAGTCCTGTCAACCAGGTTTGGGCGGTTGGGGTCAAAGCGACTGGCAAGTAGTTCGCCATTACGTTCTGATCACCTCCTGCCACGCTGACTGCCAGGGCATAAACCTATAGCAAGTTCTTTGGGTCCCTCTTGCCATCAAACATGTTGATGCCTTTGAGGTTGAAACCCTCCAGCCAAACCACTCGGCGGAGGTCCGGGGTGTACGCCCAAATTCCCTCCAAGGAGCGCGGCTGTTGGCACTGCTAAAATCTATTTGTCATTCGTAGCATTGACCTTGACGTGGATGCTGGTCATGGTGATCGTGCCGATTGGCAGTGCTCTCAACGTGGTCATCGTTGTGTCGACTGCAATGACTGCGGGATGCCCGCTCGCTATCAGCACGTTCCATCCTCCTGGCTTCTATGTCGTGGCGGAGGTCAAGGCCCACCGATCGATGCATCTCGCCAGCCTCATACGCACGCGCCTTGCTCCGGTTGCGAGCGGAACAGCTGTTTGCCGTCACGGGTGCAGTTGGAGCCGGGTGTGCCTCATTCTGTTGGATTTCCGCCATCTCGACTATGGTCGTTGCCCGGGCCAAGGTTTGGATGAGCGGACTATCTTCTAGAAGCTGCGGAGCCATAGTCTTCAAAAGAGTCTTCGAAGAGACGATGTTGGCCTGCGAAGTCATGTACACATCATGCTCCCTGAGCTTTAGCGCTTGCAATTCGTTCTGAACATGGCGGCCGTGGATTCGAAGCTAACGCATGAGCTCTTGGTCTTCTGTGTGACGTTGATCATCCCCGACCTCCTCTGTGACGGCTTCTTCATCCCCGACGCGCTGAGATGTGAAGTGGTGGTCGCCAGCGCCGAGAACGAAGACTTCGTTGTAGTTGCAGACCTCTGTGCTCACATCCGACTAAGAGTCGGAGTGGAAGAAGCTGACCTGCTCACTCTGTCCGATGGGTTGGCAACTATTGGTGATAGCCACGAACGTAGTTGAATCTGTTGGATTGCTCTGACAGGTGTAAGAGATTGATCCTCAATGTCGTCACCTCCTGTCCCGAGTTCAAAGAGAACCTGCGCGAAGGTCCCAACAGAGTTCTTGAACACGAAGGGAAATCCAATCTGAGATGCAAAGACTCCCGCGAACTGTTTCTTGTCCGTGTCTGAGAAAGCATTGGTGCCGAGTCCTTCTCTACCCGCTCCGGAGGAGGGTGCAGGATGGAATTGCCGGCTCATCGATTTGGCCAAGACCTCTGCAGAGTTTTCCTATCCAAATGGTGAAGCGGACGGTAAAGCGCAGGTACCTTCTTAAGCAGAGGTCTCCTCCTGAAGGAGAGACGAAGGATGCCGATGCCGTCGGCTGCGAAGTGCAGGGATCCGAAGCGTAACGCTTTCGCTGGTGCGAAGACGGCGACGAACAGCTTTGACGGTGCCATCAAGCCTAATGACGATCTCGACGCCCCTTACCCGGCGTGCCAACATTCGACATGTGTTCCACCGGGGGTTGTTGTCGGCAATAGATTTGAATGGATTGTGCGCTAGATCTCGGACTTGAAGGAAACACAGGACAAGGATTATCCAGGTTCAGGCCCTCTCAATGGAGGTAATACCCTACTCCTGCGTTCGTGGAATTATGTTGACGATCTGATGACCAAAGAGCTTATATATCTATGACCCTTACCCCTCCCTTTATATAGTCCAGGGGGATAATGTCAACCCTCAATTTTAACTTACCTTGAGAGTCAGAATCCCATGCACTAGTCCCTGTATCAGTACACTAGTGCGGAAGATCACGTAGCCGATACAAGCATACATCGATTAAATAAAATCCCTGAATATTACATACCAAGTTACGACCTTCGGTGAATTTAGTGAGGCAATCATCAGCAGCCATATATTACAAAACATTGTTCAGAGTACCGCAGTTATCCCAAAATATGTACCCAAAAGAATCTCCTATCGGCTAGGTGTCTTGCAAACGACCGGAGCAACCCCTGAGACTCGTCAGGTCCACCGAAGTCCTGTCCATCGTCTTCATGGCACTCGTACGGATCCTCGATTCCCTCGTCTAAAGAATGTAGGTAGGCGAGGTCAGCGTCAACCAAACGCTGGCTAGTTAACACTTCCCTAAATGCAATTAGTGTATAGAAGGCTTTATTTAGGGAAAGGGGTATTTTATTTGCGTAAGGCCAATTTTTAAATGACTTTAAAAACTTCATAAACTAGCTTCCTGTATTAGTAGTCTTATTATCTCAAAGGTTTTGCATCGAAACAATACATTCCTAGCCCACATCTAAACCATCGACTCTTTCGACCAACGCCGAGTAGACCCCGCCAGACCAACATACACTCGATACCATGCTTCACCAATCCATACATCTTGTTGCTCCCAACATTTCCTAGATACACTTGCCATGGCATGCCCGCACTTGGCCTAGGGGTTGACAGCCCTCACTAGCCAAGTGTGACCTTTATCACCCTTGGTGATGACCCATGTCGGTCCCTATCGAGAATGGTCCCAGAGGGCCTCTGCAGAGCGCACACAGCTGGCGATCCAAGACCCGTACTCCGCGCGATGGCTACGCGTTGTGTTGGAACCATCCCTCAAATGGCAGCGATCTCCCCGCTACGCTGTTCTTCCGCGCTCCTCCTGGGTAAGCCATGGCTAAACCCAATACTAGGCACCCTGTGCCTTAATCATCCACCAGGATGTCATCTTGGGGCAACTCACCGCTCAATCATCACTACTTCCATGGTCATTGACCATGCCATACATGAACTATCCCAACCAACCGACCAAACCAGACCGACATCCCACATAACCATACCCTCAACCACATTCAGCCCAACATGCCACCAATAACCCAAACTATCACATGTCATAATAATTTCAATGAAGGAATGAATGACCGGTAAATATTAGTTCACCGTTCCATGGCGATTTGCCAGAAGATTTGTTTAAGCCTAAGCCAGTCTAAGCAGGTTTTACGCATTAGGTAGGGTTAAAGTAATTACCAGACTAATCTTAGGCTAACAAGGATAATGACAATCAAGGTAGTCATAAAGGCTAAACAATTCAAGGGCAGACATGTATTAGTATTACGTAATTTAACAATTAGGGAGATTGATAAGCATGCATTTTTAATAAAGAATATAATTTAGAGAAAACTGGGTAATAGATAATGAATATATTGATGTTAGCCCACACTAGGGAAAGCCGCAATATTTCCCTAATACGAATAAATATCTAAAGAGTAAGTGTTAACTCTCCTTGCTCGGAGGGAAGGTCCTCTACCTTCGACACTATTATATAAGATCGGGTAACGATGCTAAGTTTCGTATGATATGACATGCATGTCTTAGTGTATGAATAAGTATTGTTACATAATATAGTAGTCTAGCTATACCTCAAAATACGATTTCGTACGATACGGTCATAATTGGGTGATTAGGGTTTTTGGAACGACATACGATGATGACATGCCATACTACGGTCTACATACGGAGTTTTGTTTATCGGAGTTAACATTTTGTAGGTGCTCCTAAATTTATGATGTAACACTAAGTTATATGTCACATTAATATATATTATAAAGTCAGCACCTAGTTTAATTAATAAGGAAGTTGCTAAATATTTGTGGGTGTCTAGTAATTAAATATTCTAATGCATATATTTAAGCAAGAATGGCATTTTTAAAATGTTCTATATTTATTATGGAAAATATGTACCCATACTATTTCTCATGATTTTATGGGGTCAGGCTCATTATTTCTAATAACTAATACTCTCCTAATTCTAGTTCAATCATTTCCTTATATAAGAATTCTACTCATTTCATGAAACAGTGCCATTATTCCATTACAGAGGTTGTTTTCATATTTTTATAAAATCATTAATGGCCTCAACTATGTACCTACATTTTTTAAAATTTTTGGGAGCCTCTAAATATTTTAAATAAATCTATATCAATTTCTGGATTTAATTAACTAGTAAAATCGTTGGAAAATGGTTAATTCGCTTCGAGCCAACCCGGCGAACGAGCCGGCCCAGCCTCAGATGCGGCCCATGTCCCATTCGCGCGCGCCCCTGCACCGGCTGGGGCAGCTACGCCGAAGGCGTAATTCTGCGGGGTGCATTCGTGTGCAGTTCGCGTCGCTCCCAGCGGTGCCTCCACTAGACCTACGCGGTGGGGACAGGGCCCACGCGACAGCTACTATACGCCACAATTTAAACCAAGCGAGCGCGGGGAATAATTGGTAGGTGGGACCCGCAGGTCAGCAACTCCCAACACTTCCGACTTCACGAATCTTGGGGTGGATCGGATGGCTAGTGGTCATCGTCCTCCTCCGAACGGGTGACATGGCCGACCTCGGTGGCGAGCGATGCGGCGGCGCTACAGGTACGCTCCGGCCGAGAGCGTTAGTGCTCCGGCATCTACAGCCTCTTACTGTCCTAATGATGCCCTCGTCGAGGCTGGAGGTTACCGGATGTGGCGGCGTGACGGTAGCGACGGAGTCGAAGGCTCGCCAGAGTTGCCCACACACGCTATGGATCTACACGCTATGAAAATGAACGGGGAGCTCAAGGGAGAATCGACGGTGTTCACCGACCTTACGGATGAGCACGCGGAGGAACGGAGACGGCTGGCGAAGAAGCACCGACGTCAGCTGGCCCAGCGGCGCCTCCACTTAACCTGCGCGGTGCGGCCAGGGCCCACGCGACTGCTACTCTACACCACGGTTTAAACCAAGCGTGCGCGGGGAATAACTTGCAGGTGGGACCCACAGGTCAACAACTCCCAACACTTCTGTCTTCACGAATCTTGGGGTGGATCAGATGGCCGGTGGTCATCGTCCTCCTCAAAACGGGTGACGTGGCCTACGTCGGCGGCGAGCGACGCGGCGGCGCTATAGCTACGCTTCGGCCGAGGGCGTTAGTGCTCCAGCATCTATAGCCGCCTACTGTCCTAATGATGCCCTCGACGACGCCGGAGGTGACCGGACGTGGCGGCGCGACGGTGGCTGATGCGCTCACAGGTTTCCGATCTTCCGGTGAGAGGGATAACTTCGATTTAGGCGGAGAATGACTTTGACGATCCGGCTACAAACCACACAAGGATAAGCGCCCGCAATCGCTAAACCACACTCCTGATTATTATCAACCGTGCCAAAGTCCGGGTGACCTGACCACGAAAGTCTATCCTTGCAAGCAATCAAAGAACTCGCAAGAACAAGGATAAAACACACACTCGAACTGAGGTTCTGAAGCTCGGAATCGATAGGTCAACCGACACTAGGGATTTTGAGAGTGTTTCTCCAATCTGGAAGACAACAACAAATGAATAAAACCTAAGGAGAAAAGGGAGAGGCTTGTCCTATATATAGAGCAGGGAGATGACTCTAGGAGGTGCTCTCATGTAGCTGGATTACATGGGGACTCAGCCCAAATTAATGGTGACACAGCACCCAACGAGAGCAAAAGACTGGTTCTGTTCACGAGATGTTTTTGACTGCTGCGGCTAGTTCACTTGGAATTTGACTGTGATGTTGGATCCGTTGGAAAGATGGCGAAGTTATCTTTCCAATGAGTGTTCACACGTTCTAATCGGAGTCCGTTTGCATTTTCTAGGCCGTTTTTAGTTCCGACTGGTCATTGATGACAGAGTAGAATCCCTTTGCATTCCTACCATGCTTTATTGCCTTTATTGTTGCGTTGGTGCCTTGTAACCGGTGCTTGTTCAACTTTCTGATAATTGACTTGTTGCGCACTGGCTCGTGTGTTTGGTCCTTGCCTGATTGTCAAAGGTCGAGGGTCACTTTGTTCATTGATCCCATGGGTGTATCCGATGTAGCGATGTTCTCATCATTCTCCCCTTCTTTATTTTGAGTCGTTCTCGACTCTAGTTGATCTTCTATTGCATAGTATGACGTGAAATCTTGATGTGCTTTTGGGGGATGAATTAGATTCCAGAACAAGGAACACTTCTACATATGCATTGGTGCAATGGTCTTCTCATCCTTTCATTCTTCACGAATACACGTCATCGTCTTTTGACAATCTGCAAAGGTACCCGAGAGAAAGAACAACGTGTACGTATGGTATATGTTTGCATCAATTGTTTTATCGTTCTCGCTTTCAATATGGAAACAATTATGTCATGTTTTTTCCAGAAACCATTCATTCTCATCTTTTCGTTTGCTTGAAGGAAAGTTGTCCTTAACTTTACTAAATATTGTGTCAAGTGGTTCGGAAGAGAACATGATTTATTTGGGCCATGCAGATTTTTAACAAGTGATTCGCATGTGACATATGAACAAATGAATGGAGATCTCTTGTCAACACAGTGATCATCAAACAATTTCTTTATGTGCGAGTTACCACAAGATGACACAATGGATGGCGTGTTGTAAGAATTCAACCTCTAATCAGCAAGCAAATCAGTTGTGGCAAATATTTGACGAACATGAAAGGTGTTGTTCACACCATAATTTTCACTCAAATAAAATTTGCAAGTACAATCTAGTGATTTGAAATTAGAAATTTCAGCAATCTCATCAATCACACTAGACAATTTTTTAGGTTTATCAAATAGCACATAGCACAAAGATTTATCTTCAAATGCTTTCGAAAGAACTTTGTCTTGAGTAATCAATTCAACATTATGCAAATCAGGAATATTAAATTCAGAGAACGATATTTTACTTTCAGCACAAGTGTTGTTGCAAGAACTCACCATCGATTCAACACCATTATTACCTTTAATGTTCTTCTCAAATAATGTAGGTGTTGTAACTGATTTTTCTTTGACAACCTTAGTAATCTCATCACCATTCTCTTGAACTGGTGTAAATTGTTCAGCACTCAATATTTCATCAACAAGTACGTTGCGATGTATGTCATTTCCATTAGACCATGGGCCATCAATGGTGCAATTGCTATCAACCATAATCTTGTTAGTGGGTATGGAATGTGCAATCTCATCTAACACCGTGGTCGAAGGGAATGTCCCATGCTCGACCTTATCAACTTTGATCTCTTCATTCTTTCCAATCTCCTCCAAAAGGTTAGTCGAAAAGGGAGATACAAGAGCATGCAAATTGTCCATTAAATTATCTTCTTCTGCATAAATTACTTCATAAAATTTAGAAACCTCTTCCTTCCTAGCATCAATCATTTTTATTTCTTCCAAAATGTGATTTTCAGCTTTGCAAGCAAGCTTAACCGAATGAGAGAGTGAGTTTTAGTTTTTATTAACAAGAATGTTCTGGATTTCTTGATTAAGCCCTCTCAAAAACCGAAGTTCAGTAGCTTCCTCGCATTCATCTAAACCACAGCGCAACAAATGATTTTGCAACTGTCTAAAGTAATCCTTAACACTTCTATTGCCTTGTTTTAAACGTTGGAGTTTAGTGTTTAAGAAATCAGCAAGGTAATCGGGAACATACATATCTCTCATAAGTCTCTTCATGGCATTCCAGCTGTGAGGTTGTCCCTCTTTAATTTTCTAGTATTCCACCATATTAACGTAAATCCATTTAGCACACTAGTGGCAGCCTTAATCTTTTGCTTTTCAGACAAGTCATATTTTCTAAATTCATTGTCAACCACAATTTCTCAATAAATGTAAGTTTTAGGATTATATGTAATACCGAGAGGAGGCAAGGTACACTTTCGGTTACCCTGTTTAATATTTGAAGATGGTGCATCATTCTTGTTGGTCTGACAAATCTTCCTTCCAACATGAGGAGAGCTCCGATGCAAAGTGTAGTCCAAATCTCGCATCGTCGATGTTCGTCGTTGCTTATCGCCAGCAGTGTAGATCACTCCATTCTTACGATGTTGATTGAAACCATTATCTCCGTATGAACCTGTCATGGTTAGTAGCAAACTAGGATAGCAAACAAAAATATGTGAAACCCTATCAACTACTAGGTGCTGGAATTATTGAAGGTCACATCTCTCAAACTCTTACCAAGTTCTTATCAATTCTCACAAATGCAGCAAGTGGTTCAACCGGCGGCTGGTTCGTGATAAAACGATCTTAAGTGTGAGTAAAGCTATTGCAAGGCTATCACTTGTATGGTTAGTAGAAAGTGGAGCTTGGACAGGCTATGTATGAGTAGCAATGGAAACAATCAGCTAATTTCAGAATTGCACAAATTGAATAAGTGTTCAAACTAGCACATAGCCTATGTCGCCGATCAAACAAAAGATGAATAATAGGCTTAAGCAAGTATGTGGATATGAAAAGAAGTGCTAGACACTCAGCAAGTCACGGATTTGCACTATGAAACAAGAAAACACAAGATAGATCAAACTTTGAGTTCACTGTTTTTCTGCCCACAAGACAGCAGGTTGGTATTTTGACCGTAACTTTTTGTCAGGTGCCTCTTTGTTTATGAAATTTTTTGACCGTAATTTTTCTTGCCGAGATTGATACTTGTTTTTGGGTGTTTTTGGGTGGATTTTAAGGTGGGGGAGATGAACAAGAAGATGAACAGCAACAAGACAATACTAGGACGAACACAAACTCAAATTAGCAAACTAAAATAACCGATTGAAAAGGCACAAAGGGGCTTGGACATCGGGTAAACAAACTTTTTGTGGGGAAAATTTTTCTGGACTATAGGAAGAACACAAACAACTAAACAAGATACAAACTCACCGGTCAACCGTCGCTCTGATACTAAATGATGCGCTCACGGGTTCCCGATCTTTCGGTGAGAGGGATAGTTTCGATTTAGACGGAGAATGACTTTGACGATCCGGCTACAAACCACACAAGGATAAGCGCCCGCAATCGCTAAACCACACCCCTGATTGTTATCAACCGTGCCAAAGCCCGGATGACGTTACCACGAAGGTCTATCCTTGCAAGCAATCGAAGAACTCGCAAGAACAAGGATAAAGCACACACTCGAACTGAGGTTCTGAAGCTCGGAATCGATAGGTCAACCGACACTAGGGATTTCAAGAGTGTTTCACCAATCTGGAAGACAACAACAAATGAACAAAACCTAAGGAGAAAAGAGAGAGGCTTGTCCTATATATAGAGCAGGGAGATGACTCTCGGAGGTGCACTCACGCAGCAAGATTACATGGGGACTCAGCCCAAATTAATGGTGACACAGCACCCAAGGAGAGCAAAAGATTGGTTCTGTTCGCGAGATGTTTTTCACTGCTGCGGCTAGCTCACTTGGAATTTGACGGTGAGGTTGGATCCGTTGGAAAGATGGCGAAGTTATCTTTCCAATGAGTGTTCACACATTCCAATCGGAGTCCGTTTGCATTCTCTAGGCCGTTTTTAATTCAGACTGGTTATTGATGGCCGAGTGGAATCCCTTTGCATTCCCACCATGCTTTATTGCCTTTATTGTTGCGTTGGTGCCTTGTAACTAGTGTTTGTTCAACTTCCTGATAATTGACTTGTTGCGCACTGGCTCGTGTGTTTGGTCCTTGCCTGATGATCAAAGGTTGCGGGTCACTTTGGTCATTGATCCTATGGGTATATCCGATGTAGCGATGTCCTCATCAGTGGCGGCGGAGCCGAAGGCTCGCCTGAGTTGCCCGCACACGCTTGTTGACGCGAAAAAGTGGTTTCCCGGCACCAACTACCGCCGAACAACAGGGGATCGGGCTTTCCGAGGACGTGCCAGCCGATTTGATCTTTTGCAATCGGCAAGGTTTCAGATAGGCAAGATACTAGCGAAGCAATGAAGATTTACCGATAGCTTGGAAAATAAACCGATGATCAGCTTAACGATGAGACGTCGAGCTGATAGAGCAGAAGCCGCCGGCGTAGCGGTGAGCGCTTTACCGATAGCTTGGACGATAATCCGATAATCGGCTTAACGATAAGACGTCGAGCCGATAGAACGGGATGGAACCTAACACCTCCGGCGGACAGCGATGCGCAGCAATGCCACCGAGAAATAGTATTCCGAGGGAAACCTAACTCCTCCTGGCAGACGGCGATGCGCAGCAATGCCACCAAGAGATAGTATTCCGATGCCGACGGCGAGGAGATCGGACTGAACCGAGGCAGTCCCTACCGAGGGAGTTGACGGCGAGAAGATCGATCTTAGTCGAGGCAGTAGACGCCGACATTTGTACTTAGAAAACCGATAAGAGCAAGACGTACCGGCTAATCCGGTAACTTGACATGGACTCTATCTCTTAGTTACCTAAAATAACTAACCAACTAGACTTATCGTGCAAGGCACGGACTAGATACAAACCGACTCGAATACTATTACTAATATTAATATTTATTTTAGCCGACGTGAAGCCTTTCCGATATTTGTGCTCCTTTATTTGATCTTCACGTGAGCTGCTCTTTTCTGATTTGATCTCCACGTGAATACCAGCCATGTATAGCTTGGTTGGCTTCCAACTTGGTCTTGATAGATCCACGTAGTAAGCTTCCTAATTCTTCAAAGTAAGCCAATCAAATGCACTTTCCAAATGTGATTATTTCCTTTAATCGTCTCAATCAGCTATCGGCCTTTTCCATATATGTGCGTGATTAAACTGATCAGAATTACACATGATCGGCTATTGATCTCACCGTAGATATATATATGCCTGATCAACTTTCTAAAATTCGCCATGCATTAATGCATAAACCGATCCGCTAACCAGTTCATCATCCCTTTAATCGGCTATCTAATCCTTCTGTGTATATGTGTGCATAAAAGCCGATCATGATCTCATCCGAATATTAGCTGATTAACCAATAATGACACCTGAAAATATGCTGATTTAGCTCCTTTTTAGCTGGCCGATAATGCCATTTTTCACCCCTTTTTGGCCACCAAAATAACGTATTTTCAGCCAAATTTGGGTGTCAACAACGCTATGGATCAACACGCTATGAAAATGAATAGGGAGCTCAAGGGAGAATCGACGGTGCTCACCGAGCTTAAGGATGAGCACGCGGACGAATGGAGACGGCGGGCGATGTTCCAACCCCGTCTTCACCGGGATCCACTCACAATCAATTGCTAGTCCCAGAGATCAATGCCAGCAACTTGTCAGCGACAGTTTGTTGAACATCATCGCACAATCACAAATAACCAAGAGAAATTTATATTATGCAAAAGTAATTGTTACACAACTACTTATTACAATTGTTTAATTAAAGATGACATAATATTGTCCATAGTATATCAGAGTGCGAAAATTCAAATATGCAGCGGAAAAAGTATGATGATGCTCCAATCCGACCCTTGAGCGCTAGCTAATCCTCATCGAAGTTCGGGACAGAATCCTCCTGATCCTAAAGATAGACCGAACCTAATCCTTCTTCTGAATACAAATTTATCCGTGGTTTGTATAGTGAGTACACGGCTACCCAGTAATAATCTTTATAATGATGCAAGGATATAAACAAGAATAGGGTGGCTATTTTGCATAAACACCTACACTAGTCAGGTTATTTAAAGGATTGAAAAATCAATTTGTAGAACAATTAATAGTGATAAATATTCCCAAGAAGAACACGCAGAGCTCGGCTTTCAAAGCCCCTCTGAAGAACAAGACTGCCTCAAACAACTCAACAAAAACCAACCCATCAGATTAAATTATTAACACATGAGACTACCTTGTACGACATTCCACCCATTCCATGACCGTGGGAATGGATATCATGATAGCTTTAACCTCTGTAGGGTGTAGCACACTTTACCCATAAGCCTAGTGATACTTTTGCGTCTTATCTCTTCCTTAGGAGTACAAACCAAGTAACGATACAAGGCGATTCATTAGTTCCTTTTGTTAACACCGATACCCCCTCTATGGTTTCGACAACTCGGGTCCCCCTCTTGAGCCCACAGACCACAGCCCTTTCTTTTCAAGGTAAAGTGTGTTAACAGTTTTCCCTAACTACTAAGCTAGGACTAGCACATGCTGCGCAACATGTTAACGCTAGCATTTATGGTTGCGCTTGTATGGTTTGGCCGGATAAGCACATGTCAAGGGTCCTTAGACCTAGGTGACTACCTCCACCACATACCTCAATCCACGAAACCACCCGACTTGCCACCTTTAGTTAACACACGCCAAGTAGGTTTTAGTTGATTAGGTTATTAAAATAACTTAGCATCTCCAATCATACCAAGTCACAACAGTAATTAAGGCCCAGTTCTATTCAGCTTAACAACTTAACGGCTTAACAGCTTAACAACTTATCCATGTTTTGAAAAGACATATACTTTAAGGTTTTTTAGTCCTTTTTTCGATGTTTTGAAGGTTGATTCTAACGGTTTAAAAAGTAAGTCAAACGAAATGGATCCGAATATTGAGACTACCTCGATAAGCTCTCGAAGTTCAATCATTTCAGCCGTTCAGCTGTTCAGCCGTTCAGATCAGCTCAAAAGAACAGGGCCTAAATGATGAACCTAAACAACTACCAACCCATGAGCATTAGCAACTATGAATAAGGATAGGCTAGAAAAATAAATAAGACATCAATAAATAGGCTCAATTCACAGGGTATATGACTCAGTGTGAATAGGCTTCTATCCGATCCCATCATTTCATGCATGAGAATAATTACAAATAAAAATCAGATGAGTTTTCCAAAATAGGAGAGCAAGATGCAAGCTATCTTGCCTTGGTAGTACCCCGGATCTTAGGGATCCTCCTTCAAACGGCTCCTGGAATCCTCGCGAACAATGCGAACACGGAAGATCCACACTAAAACAGGATGCAAACAAATAAACAATAGACAATATATTTTAATAAAAATATTGAGCAAGTTATGGTTGATGATGTCTCGGTCTATAGAACCTGCATCGGATTTGATCAAACTCCGGCCGGAATTTTTTTCTCTTCGCTGGCGTTGCTAAACGCTTGCTTGGTGAAGTTGACGACGACGTCACGCAAAACAAGGCGCATGCGCAGAGGTTGCTTCAAGGGGGATTCCAAAAAATACCAAATTAATATAGGATGTAATAGGGATCAAACGAGGATCAACAAAATTGGTTTGGCGGGAATCCGACTTACAGTTTGAAAGATCTAAAAATAAGAAGGTGCACTGTTCAATGAGGAACAGTGCTGGATGTGGCCTCAGACGTAGCATCAAAATGGAGAAAAATCCCTAATCCTCTCCTCATCCCTCACAACCACATTGAAGAGAGAGAAAGGCGAGGGACAAGGGAGAGAGATCCACGAGGGAGAGAGAGGGACATGGCGGTGGCCTTGGGGAAGAGGGAGATGGCGGCTCCGGTGAGCCCCCCCCCTCCGGCGGCAAGGCATGGCGGCGGCATGGGGCGGCGCTCCAGTGGGGGACAAGGCGGCGGCTTGGGGTGGTGCGGCGGTGCGGAGCCCGGGGGTTCTTCATCTCCCCTCACACTGCCATGCAGTGGAGAGAGAGGCGGGAAGAGAGAGAGAGAGAGAGAGAGAGAGAGAGAGAGAGAAAGAGAGAGACGGCCATGGGGAAGAGCAGCACGGCGGCTCTAGCGTTGGCTAAGGGCGGCGCTCCGACGAGGGGCGACGCTCCGGCTAAGACGGCGCTCCGGGTAGGCCTTAGGCGGCGGCGGTGACCTAGCTGCACGGCGGAGGGGCAGAGGCGGCAGCGCGGCTCCGGCGCTCCAGGGATGGGGCGGCGGCACTCCATGGCATGGCGGCGGCTGCACCTCCACGGGGCAGGGCGGCGGCGACGGCTTGGTGAGGGAGCAGGCCAAGGGCGGCGGCGCTGTTGGGCAGGGGCACGGCGACAGGGGCTGCGGGGTAGGGGCGGCGCTCTAGGCGGCACGGCTGGCTAGGGCGCAGCCACTGCAAAGGCAGAGGCGGCACCAGGACGGCGACGGCGAGTTGGCCGGTGGCGACGAGGTACACAGGGTCGGCAATGAGTGGAGGTTGGGGGTGGCGTGGTGGTGATGACGGCTGCGAGTGGATTATGTTTATGGGCAACGCCAGGCGTCGGACGTCCGGCCCATCCGAACCTGCTGATGTCAGCATGAAACTTGCGCGGATACCTACTGAAACTTGAAAAATAACGGTGGAAACTTGATAACTTGTGGCAACTTGGGGACGAAACTTGGGATTTCAGAAAGTTTTCGAGAATAAGAACCAAGTTTCGACAGTACAAAATCCAAGTTTCGGTAGGCGATATACAAGTTTCAGTGAGCAAAACCTAAGTTTTTAGAAAAAATGAAGTTTCGAGATCGTGAAACCTCAAGTTTCGTGCAACTTGGAGATGAAACCTAAGGTTTCAGAAAGCGTCTCGATAGGAAGACAAGTTTCAATAGTGTAAAGTTCAAGTTTCGGTGGGTAGAGATTCAAGTTTCAAAAGTTAAAACTTAAAATTTAAGTAGGAGAAAAGTACATTTCCATGAGCGGAGTCCTCCAAAGTTCCAGATCGACGAAAACAGAAAGTTTTATATGTACAACTCCAAGTTTCGAGCACAAAAATCTTAGGTTTCCAGGGACAAACCTCAAGTTTCGAGCCTAAAATGGGGATGGGTCTCCTCCTTGCCTCCTTCTTCCCCAGATCTGGCGAGATCCTGCCCCTTGCTCGCCGGATCCGCCGTTGTGACGGCGAGCTTCACACTGTGCCGCTGCCCCTGTGCTCCTTCGTCGGCGTGGTCACTGGCCCCTGCCAGATCTGGCGGCGGCGCTTGGAGCACGGCGACGGAGGAGCTCCAGCGCGCGCACGGCCATTCGTCGGAGAAGGACGGGGCGGCATCGGCCGTCGCACGAGGGAGGAGGCAGCGTGACGGTACCGGGCGCCGGCGGGAGAGGAACGCGAGGCGAGGAGGAGGCGCGAGGCGAGGAGGAGGAGGTGCGAAGCGAGGAGGAGTGCAGCGGGCGGCACCGGAGGACGCGAGGGAGGAGGAGCGCAAGGCGAGCGGGAGGAAGCGTGAGCGAGGAGGAGGAGTCGTGTGCGAGGGGTCCGGACGGACGGACGTCCGTCCTATAGTGTTTCCGTTAAGTTAAACTTGTTTGAGTTTTCTTTTATATTGCAGGGAGATGGCTTTGGGCCTGGGCTTGATTCGGCACAAACCGAACTGGATGTAAAATCGCCCAAGCTGGTGTGGTGGGCCAGGAAGTGGGAGGGACGCTGGCTCGACAAGGATGCGGCAAGGGGCGTCGACGGTCTCCGGCGATGGGGAGGGTTAGGAGGAGTCCGGAGTAGGGACGAATTAGGAGAGAGAGAAAGGTGGACTGGTCTGAGAGATAGGACAGCGCTAATGACAAGGTTAGTTTAGGGTTACAACAGACAGGAGTGGAGTCAGGGTTCTGGACGAGAGAGAGGAGAGTCGACTGAGTAGGGGTCTGGGTTACGTGTAGGATTTGACCAGGAGAAAGGAGAGTTAGGGTTTTGAGGTTCGTCGGTCGAGGGGACGGTCGTTCGACGACGAAGGTTGCGATGGAGGTCAACCGGAGTTAAAGATCCGGTCGACAGAGTTTGCAAGGGAAGTCGGGTGGAATTAGGGTCTCGGATGACGTCGGTCGATTAGGGTTTGATCAAGAGACGATGGACCGCTCCACCAGTCGAATTAGGGTTTTAGTCAAGGAAAGGGATGGACGAAAAGAGAGAGAAAAGGAGGTTCGGAGAAAGAAAAATAGAGAATAGAAAGAGATCTCATTCCACAACTGATTCGTACTATCGCATGATTGCTTCCTCCTTGCATGCGATTTTTCTTCAATCCAAACTTACAGCGGAAATAGGTAAGAGAGTTTTACTTTTGAACATTGGAAGAATATAGAGAATAGACCGAGTGAACAAAAAGAAATCCTGATCCACCAATGGCTGGTATTCTTGCATGTTGCTTCCCTTTGTCTGTTGCTTCCTTCTCGATGTTCCAGGATAGTTGGGAGAGATTGGAGGCTAAGCGACATCCCACTTAATTTTAAAATAATTTTCAAATTTTGATTTTTGCACTCAATACAAAGATCCAAACGAATAAGATCCAACACTCTTAAATATCTTGTATACGCACTAAAGCGGTACAAGAGGCAATTAAAGAACCAACTCAAGCATGGCATATAAACATGAATAACAAATTAGTTGTTATAATAATGCCGTCATTATCAGCTACTTATTCTCCACGCGTAGGGAGTATTTAAGTTTCATTTTAGTGAAGCTCTAAACTATTTTAAAACAAGAGAGAAAAATTGGTACGGAAGCACAAAAATAAATTAAAAGGGAACTGTTATATACGAAACCCTAGTTTTAATTAATTTAAACTAGGTTTAAGCGAAAACCCTAGAAGACCTTTTTGAAAAATTCGAGAAAAAATCCCATAAATCATAAATGTCATGAATTAGCCACCCTCCAAATTTCAAGTGCAAACCCCAAGGCTAGCCTGTGTCTCCGCAGTGTGACACTGTTCTGCCGGGAGCTCGTCGGCCTAATGAAATGATGAGCAAACGTGCAAGACCCAAACCCAAACTTGGTGGAGAGATATTTGAGGCCCAAACCTGCCCAAATCCAGAAGCCGAAGTCCAAATTAGGGAGCCCTAAACCTACTCGGTGTAGAATTAGAGCCCAACTCAAGTTCTCGCCCTTATAGGCCTGCCCATGGTCGACCAAACCAGTATATAAGCACCCCAAGACCCCCCTCAGCACCACAACCCGAGCAAAGCCCCAGAGCAACCCTAGCCGTCGCAAAACCCTAGCCCGAGGTGAGTTTTGGGTAGATCTCCCTGTGCTTTGCGCAAACCAAGTTATAGAAGGCATCATTGCGTATATCTCGTCGAGACGGTCCAGATGGGTACATGTATCGTCGAAATCGATGGAGATTTGCGCCCTAGAGAGCTCGCCGGAGTTGCTGGCCTCGCGTGCGCGCCCCGCCGCCCCGGTTCCGCAGCGAGCCACCTCGCGTCGACGCGCGTCGCCGCCCCCGCCGCCAACCAGCGCATTGGCCGACGCCGCCGCCCTGTTGACACTCAAATTTGGCAGGAAAATCGGATAATGCAGATAAGCCGTAGTCATCGGAATTATTGGGCTACATTAGAATGTGGGCTTAATTATCAAAAGAAAGAGGTGTGTAAAAGGTGATTCCGATAGTTGCAGGACTCCGGGAGTATTACAAAGCTGTGATCGGAAGGTTCCTTCGACGGGTTAGTTGCGATAAATTAGGTTGTGTCGGTTTTGGTTTTGTAACACTATAAATAGGGTCCTAGGTTTCATGTAAAATAGATACAACATACACAAAACAGAACTACTCTTTTTGAGTCCGATCGATTTCGTCGAAAGGCTTCCACTCACAGGTAGAGCTATCTCGATAAAATAATCGATTCTCTTCTTGTAACCCATATGCATGGCTGTAACACTTTGACCTCATGTGTACGAAGCATGTTAGACTGTCTCGGTTTTACCGATCTTTAACATGTCATTGCATGTTACGCTGTCTTGATTCAATTGATCTGTAATATGTATTTGCCATACAATGTTGATCGTCACGTATCTTATGTGCTTTTCCTTGAATCTGATATATGCAACTGCCTCGTTTAGTCGATCTTGCGTATACTTGTTTTAGGGATTTGCATGTTTGCATTCTCTGCCGATTAGCATTGTATTTATCTATATTAGTTCTAAACCTTTAATCGGTTTATATGTTTATACCTGGATTTAGATCTGAATACTGTCTTGGCTTGACCAATCTATTTAATCTGTTCCCTGGTTTAATCTGATAAATTGATTCAAACATTTATGGCTAATTTTATCTATAAAATAACAAAAAGAGACAAATGAGATTCACGTTTAACTGTTTATTCATAATTATTGCTCTATCAGACATTAAGCCGATAGAATTATAATCGGATTCCTTAAAGCTGATTCTTAAAAAAAACCTGATCTAGCTGTTTCTAAAACCGATTAGGCCTATATCACTAATAGTTTATTCCTTGTCTATTCATAGGTCAAATTGACTGGCACGTTTGGTAATCGTGGTTGTGATACAAACACAGATTTGACGCTTCCGTGGTGTGCTTGCGAAATATCAATTTTCGTGTCAACACACTTTTTGGCACGCCCGGTGGGACCTGAAGAATCATAATTGATAAGATGACTCGCACCGACGCCGAGGCGGCGGCAGAAGCACTTAAGCTTGCTGCTGAAGCTGTGACTTATGATGACCTGACCCCAGATCAAAAAAAAGAAGATTGAAGATAGGCTCACTGAAATTCATGCAGAAAATAAGAAAAGGATGTTGACGGGCTATCGGAAAACTCGCAATGGCCAGATCACAAAAACTTCTATTGGAGATCCATTGCTTACTGGAGATTTTTCTGAAATCATAAGGGATCAGATTAACAGTTCAGTTTACCGATCAATGCTAGATCAATCATCGGTTTTGGGGCGAATTGTGCAAGAGGGGACTAGTGCTGCTTTGCATAACATTATGACTAGCCAAACTCCTCCAAGGAATCGGAATAACCCACCGGAGTAAGGAATCTGCAGACATTGGCTTTTTCAGAAGCAACCAAGTCCGGTGCATTACGGGATAGCTTGAAAAACTTACAGATGTACTGATAAATAAACTTGTTATTCCGGCGTAGTCCTTCAAACTCATCGGAACATGGTGGTTCTTGAAAACTTTCAAAAAATCATCCCATCCCATGTTCACGTAGTCAGGATAGGTGGCACAATAATACTCCCACCAATGGGCAGCATTACCATTAAGCATATGAGCAGCGTATTGCACACTCACATAGTCATCATAGTTAGCCAAGTAGAGCTTATTCTCCACATTATTGACCCAGCTTTCTTCTTCAATCGGGTCTCCATGACCAGAAAACTACGGTGGTTAAGTTCCGATGAACTCTTTGAACTTTGATTGTGATAAAACAGGTACTGGCACCGGCTGCGGTGGCGGTGGATTCAAATGATTTACAATCAGATGAAATGCTTGAAGTATCAATGAATTATGAGCTGGTCCAGCCAGTGCCAGGGGGCTGGTGGCAGTGGTTCCTGAGGTTGAGGCTGTGGCGGTGGCTGAGGATGCTGAGCGGCGATGTTGACTTGTCCTCCTTGATTACCAGCATCTTGCGCAGCTTGGTTGACTTGCAAATTAACGACTTGACCGCCCTGAGCAGCAGCATTCTCTTGATCAATCGGGTGATCTAACTCCCCTTGCAAATTGATGGATATAGGCTAAACTACACGTCCACGACCTCTTCCTCTTCCACGGGCTTCACTTCCACGACCTCTAGCCATTTGCTGAGATAGGAAGGATAGAAAAGAAGACAAACGGTAAGTGACATTGTTTAGATATAATAATTTTATAAACGCTTTTTATCACTCCATACAAAGATCCAAATAAGAAAGTAACACTCCGCATGCTAACTAAAGTAAGCATGTTTCGAATAACCCCAACTAAAATATGATTTACAATCATAAACAACAAATTAGCATTATATTATCACCTTAATATAGTCTAGCTTCACCTTCTTATAAATGAAGTACTTAGTTCAATTATTCAAATGAGTGATGAAAAATTTTGATGTTGAAAGAATTTGTCCACTCTTCTAGCCACGTCTTCCTCTTTTCGTGAATGTCGATGCAAAATTTAAATAAGGCACAACACCGGATAATAAACTAATATTAAACTTTGTTTATACCTTTAATATTCTAACATAATGAATAGCCATATCACACAAGGGAAATCCAAAACTTGATATGGTCTACTCCACACACAACTTTAAAGAAATACGATGCGGACATTAAGTATTTATGAATTTAACTAAACACACTCACTAATCTTGGCGATGTTAAAAAGCAAGGCGATCTTCTAAGTCGATGAAGATGCGTCCGCCACTTCGAATGGCTCTTCCTCGTCTTTATTCTCAGGGTCTTCGATCTTGACGAACTCCACCTCCTTCCTCGCCTCCCTTCGGTTGCTCTTGAGGGTCGAAGCATGCTCCCATTCCATCTTTGCCTTCTTAGCCTTATACTTGCCTTGCTCTCTCACTAGTTCATCTCCATCTTCTTCAATTTCCATCTTCATAGCATCAAGGCGTGATATCTCCTTATTGAACTTCTCGTTCATCAGCTTCTCTCACTTGTCTAAGTCCTTCTTCTTCCTTCGATAAGCAAGCTTGGCTTCGTCGCCTCTTTTATGTCTTCTACTCGATTATTGCGCTGAGCATCCTTTAAGTTTGCCAGATCCATCTTGAGTTCTTCTATTTGCTCTTCTGCTTCTCCCAGCTGGTCTTCCACTTCGGCGACCTTCTCCTCATAGAAACGGGTTCCATCATACAAGTCTTCCAATGCCTCAAAGTTAGTAACAGATGCAAAGGTGGTGGAGTTGGTCTCATGCTGTAGTGCACTCGTAATTATCGACCCATTACTGGGGCAATTACTCCTACACTGCCTTGCGAGGTAGCAGTATTGGCTCCACCATAGCTCATTTTGATGCACATAGGCAAAGTGCATTAAAGGCTTCATTGCTACCAACTGAATGGCACGACCTTCAAATTCAGCGTCCTCTTGGAAAGTAGTCACCCTATGTGCTCCTTCTTTATCCAGGTAATGGACCGATAGCTTAACTCATTTCTAGCTCATCCTATTGAGGTGAATTGGTTTTACGGTATACTCGGGCCGTCTCTCATAGCCCAAGTCTCTTAGCAAACCCCATTGCAATGCAGGGAAGCCCGGACGCTCTCCATCAAGGTGAGATGCCGGCATCTAGAATTAGGAAAAGGCTAAACAAGATTTAATATTATAAAATGAGATGGTCAAATTTTCAAAGGCTACCAACTGCCTAGCTACGATTCCTAGGGTCAGACTGGCTCTGATACAACTTTTGTTGCGACCCTGGCTTCACCAAGATCCACTCATGATCGGTTGCTAGTCCCAGAGATCAATACTAGCAACTCATGAGTGACAATTGTCGAACATCACCACACAATCAGAATTAACTAAAAAATAACATAATATGCAAAATTAATTTTTCTCAACCACTTATTACAATAGTTTGATTAAGATGACATAATATTGTTCAGAGTGCGGAAATCCAAATAATGCAAAGGAAATAAAGTATGATGATGTTCTAATCCAACCCTGGAACGACAACTAGTTTTGGTCGAAATCCGGCACAGAATCCTCCCGATCCTGTAGGCAAACCGGACCCGATTTTTCTCCTGAATAAAAATATATCCGTGGTTTTTATAGTGTGTACACGGCTAGCAAGAATCCTTACAATGAATGCAAGGATATATATAAACAAGAACACGATGGCTATTTTACTTAAGACCTATTCTAGTCAAATTAATTAAATTGTTGTAAAACAATTGTAAAACAATTAACAATGATAAGATTTCCAAAGTAAGCACAGAGCTCGTCTTCCAAAGCCCCTCTGCATAACTGCACAAGCCTCGAATAACTCAAACCAAACCAATCCATCAGGTTAATTATTAACACATGACACTACCATGTATGACCTTCCTCCCCTCCCATGACCATGGGAATGGCTATCAAGATAGTTTTCAAACTCTGCAGAGTGTAGCACGCTTTGCCCATAAGCCTAGTGGTATTTTTCTGTCATAGCTCTTCCTTACAAGCCTATACCAAGTAACGATACAAAGCGATTCATTAGTTCCTTCTTTTAACACCGATACCCCCTCTAAGGTTTCGACACTCGGGTCCCCTTCTTGAGCCAACGGACCGCAGCCAGATCTTTTCAAAGTATCGTGTGCTAACTATTTTTCCTAACTATTAAGCTAGGACTAGCACATGTTGGCCGACATGCTAGAGCTAGCACTTACGGTTGCGCTTGTATGGTTTGGCCCAATAAGCACACGTTAAGGGTCCTCAGACCAAGGTGACAACCTCACCACAATCCTCATTCCACAAAATCACCTGACTTGCCACCTTTAGTCCACACACGCCACATAGGTTTTAGATGATTAGGTTATTAAAGTAACTCAACACCTCCAATTATACCAAGTCACAAGAATAATTAAATGATGAATAACCTAAACAACTACCAACCATTACCTGCGGTTGAGCACCCAACGCGCCTCGCGCTGCTAACCGGTGTGACCGAAAATTTGTTGTCCACACATTTTGGCCGACATTGTATTTGACACACAGTCGAAAGTGCGACCAAAAGTTCGACATTGTTTCCAAATCCCTATGTGTCGCTGCCATGTGCGACCCAGAGGTGGCCACGTGTTGTCTTCTTCCATCTGCTCCCGACAGGCCTCCTCGTATGAACTTTCCTCTCTGCACCCTGCCCCTGCATCCAGTTCATCGCGATTTCCCCTGCCCTTGCTTCAGTTCATCGAGATTTCTTCATTTATAAACTTATTTCATTTTGTGTTTTTTGATTTTGCATCAGTGTCTACGCCTCCATCGATCTACACCACTTTATCTTCTCATTTATTGTATTCTCAACGGAATTTCGCAAGTCATTGGAATTTGCAGTTCATCTGATTTTTTGTAGTTCACGCTAGAATCAGGTATGTGTGTTTAATGGCGCCCTTCTGCCTTTTCGGGCTCCAACGCTATATCTTCTCCCCCTTCACTGGTTCCACACCCATTCTCACTAGATCTCCTCCCCCAGTCTCGACTTCTCTTCTCCCCGTCTCTCACATTCTCACCTCCGCCAACGTGCGATGCCGCGCCGCCACTAGACCTGCCAGATGGGGTCGAGGCCACCGCTGCCACCAGCGCTACTACTGCTGCCACAACCGCCAATGGAGCCGCTACCGTCGCTCCGCTGCCGGTGTGCGTCGGTTGGCCGGCCAGCTGGGAGGAGTTTGTGGAGCTGGTCCCGCATTATGGCCCCGTCCCCTTCTTCCCACCATCACCTCCACGAGCGCCTCGCACCTGGGCGAAGATGGATGAGCTGTTGCCGCTGCGCCCACCTGGGGAGGAAGGGCCCGCCTGGGTTAGCCGCCTCTAGATGACAGTGGACCTGCCCACCTCCGGATTCAACTCCGACGGAGAGGACTGGCGGTGTCCCTGCTGGGAGGAGCATCGGCGGGAAGACTACGCCTCAGACGAGGATTAGTCCGCCATCGCCAATATAGTAGTTAATTATATTATGCAATGGAAATTAATGAAACTTTGCCCCAAATGTAGTTCCTTATATTATGTATTAGAAATTTAAGTAACTTTACCCCCAAATGTAGTTCCTTAATATCCATCTTTATAATTATGCAATGTGTGTCTCCTGGTCCAACCTATGAAAATTATACTATGGTTATTAATATATACATGCTTAAAATTTTGTTGTGCACCCCGAAGCGTGCTATGTAAAAATTCTAAAATTATGTTTTGCGCCAGAGTTGGAGGGCTTCAGTCCTCGTTGGTAATATCAACCGGGATTACAGTTGGAAACAGTACCGGTTCATGTTACCAACCGGTAATAAAGACCCCACGCGCACTAAAATTTTGGGGAAAATCGTAAGTTGCGCAAAAAAAAAAGTTCGCGTGCAGAGGACGCAACCGAGACTGGAGCCCGCGACCTGCGAGTGAGCGCCCGCCGCGCCACGCACTGCTAGCCATTATGACCAAAAGTTCGTTGTTAACAGGTAAGGGCGCAAAAATATTTATACATACCTAGCTTCATCAAAATTATACAAATAAACGGTTTATTTGACGCCTTTGAGTTTTGAACACGCCTTTGAACATTCGTCTTATTCAAAAATTTAGTGCAAACATGAAAAATATAAGTCATGCTTAAAGTACATTTAATGATAAAACAAATAGTCAACGGCGTGTCCAAAAGTCAAAAGCGTCAAGTAAAAATCAACCGAAGGAGTATAAAAAAGGTAAAAATATCGCTAGAATCATAAAATCATATGCATTACAAAACCGTACAAGACAGATAGACTTATTTTCTAACATACTTTGTTTTTATATGTGATCCTTCATTATGATCATGGCGTACATAGGGTGATTCGTCAGCATCATCTAGGACACTGCTGTCTACATCCACCGTGAGAGGGGCAACTCATCGAATTGGTTATACTTTTCTTCATCTGTCATGCCCTCAACATCGATGATGCTTCTTTTAATTGGAAGTACCACGTGGCCCTTTGGCCGATCGGTGCTGCCAGTATTGTCCTTCTGTTTCTTACTTCTTTTTGATTTGCTGCCCATGTCCATCACATAGAATACCCGTGTGACATCATTGGCTAGCACGAACGGTTTATTCCTATAAGCCATTTGCTTCAGGTCCACGGTTGTCATACCATATTCGTCGATCTCCACGGTTCGCAATTTCACCCATTGGCACTGAAACAGAGGGACTTTCAAAGCTCCATAGTCCAGCTCCCATATCTCCTCTATGACACCATAATAGGTGTCCATGTTTCCATTGCTATCCAAGGCATCTATACGAACACCGCTGTTTTGATTGGTGCTCTTTCTATCCTGGGCAGTTGTGTAAAATGTGTAGCCATTTATTTCATACCCTTGGAACGATACGATTGTCGTGGATGGTCCCCGAACCAAAATTTTCAATACATCATCTTCTGTTTGCTTGGTCATCACTTGATTTTGTAACCATCCACCGAAACGATCCATTTGTTCGACTACAATCCAATCATCTGACTTACCTGGGTATTGTTCGCGTAGAACCATCTTGTGATCATGGATATAGGGAGGCACTATAGCTGCTTGCTTAAATACGGTGAAATGTGCTTGTTTAAATGAACATAGTCGTCACAGAAACATTCTTTTCTCCCTAGAGTCCCTTTTCCTCGTAACCTGCCTTCATGGCATGATACCGGGACACCAATCGGATTCAGATCGTTAATGTAATCGACACAGAACTCGATCACCTCCTCTGTACCAACACCTTGGGCAATGCAACCTTCTGGACGAGACCGGCTACGGATATACTTCTTTAGTGCGGCCATGTACCTCTCGAAGGGGTACATATTGTGCAGAAACACGGGTCCGAGAATTTTTATCTCCTTGACAATGTGGGCTAGGAGATGGACCATAATATCAAAGAAAGACGGAGGGAAGATCATCTCAAGGCTGACCAGACTATCTACCGTGTCATCCTGCAGATTAGATATCTTATTCGGTTCGAGGACCTTCTGCGTCACTGCGTTGAAGAACAAACACAACTTTATGATTGTCCCTCAAACCCTATCCGGCAGAATACCTCTCACCAACACTGCAAGTAACTTTGTCATCATCACGTGACAATCATGTGATTTTAGGTGTACGATCTTATTCTCTTTTGTGTTTATCAGTCTTTTAATGTTAGAGGAGTACCCAGAGGGGACCTTCACGCTGCTCAAGAATTTTATAATGCTTTTTCTCTTCCTTGCTCAGAGTGTAGCTCGCAGGGTTGAGGTAATGTTGTCCATTTGCTCTTTTTTCTGAATGTAGGTCGTTCCTGACTGCCAGTAGCTGTAGGTCCTTTCATGCTTGAAGTGTATCTTTTGATTTGCCATACATATCTACGTAGCCTAGCAGGTTCAAGCAAACATTCTTCGTTATATGCATGAAGTCCAGTGAGTGGCGGGCATCTAAGTCTATCCAATAAGGTATGTCCCAAAATATAGACTTCTTCTTCCAAATGGGCTTCTCATGACCTTGTATAGTCCGGACAGACTTGCTACCTGGACCCTTTTCGAATAGGGTTAAAAGCATACATGCCACCAGAGAGTCATCTTTGAGCAGAAATGCCACCGCAGAGATCGAAATATCTGAGACGCCATTATAGACAGCAATAATGGTCTCAGATGCCATTTTCGGGGCTGAGAGGGAATTTCAGGAGAAATACGGATCGAAATACGGTTTAAAATACACACTGACATGTGGGGCCCACATGTCAGTCTCTCCACTCCCTCTTCTTCCTCCTCCCCTCTGTCTCCCTCTCTCCGATCTCTCTCCCCTCTTCTCTCTCCTCTCTCTCTCCTTCCCCAATCTCTCTCCCCGAGCTCTCCGAGCCGCCGGCGAGGTCGCCGCCGGCGAGGCGCCGCC